>QKWP01000908.1:0-36559 GCA_003550325.1 Gigaspora rosea | reverse complement strand
ATGAAAATTTACCAATTTTACTCATTTTTATTTCAAAAATTAAAAAAAATAAATAATTTTATAATGAAATAATATAGGTTTTAGTGCTAAACAAGTTTACTTAGGGCTCAAAATTATAATTAATTAGTAAAATTTTGCATGATGCTAGATTTTCTATAATTTTATTAATAAAAATATAGAAAATCCAGCATCATGCAAAATTTTACTAATGAATTATAACTTTGAGCTCTAAGTAAACTTTTTCAGCACTAATTAATACACCATTCTGGTATATATTCTTTTGATTTTTTTAAATTTTCAAATAAAATAGCAAAATTACATTTTGATGAAAATTTACCAATTTTACTCATTTTTATTTCAAAAATTAAAAAAAATAAATAATTTTATAATGAAATAATATAGGTTTTAGTGCTAAACAAGTTTACTTAGGGCTCAAAATTATAATTAATTAGTAAAATTTTGCATGATGCTAGATTTTCTATAATTTTATTAATAAAAATATAGAAAATCCAGCATCATGCAAAATTTTACTAATGAATTATAACTTTGAGCTCTAAGTAAACTTTTTCAGCACTAATTAATACACCATTCCGGTATATATTCTTTTGATTTTTTTAAATTTTCAAATAAGATAGCAAAATTACATTTTGATGAAAATTTACCAATTTTACTCATCTTTATTTGAAAATTTAAAAAAATCAAAAGAATATATACCGAAATGGTGTATTTTTTAGTGCTAAACACGTTTACTTAGGCTCAAAATTATAATTCATTAGTAAAATTTTGCATGATGCTGAATTTTCTATATATTTATTAATAAAATTATAGAAAATTCAGCATCATGCAAAATTTACTAATGAATTATAACTTTGAGCTCTAAGTAAACTTGTTAAGCACTAAAAAATACACCATTTCGGTATATATTCTTTTGATATTTTTAAATTTTCAAATAAAATTGGTAAATTTTTATCAAAATGTAATTTTGTTTATCTTTATTTGAAAATTTAAAAAAATCAAAAGAGTTGACTATCATTCCTAAAGGGCCAAAAGAAGGCCTTTATTTATAATAATTCGAGTTCTATTTTTACATGCCAGAATTCTCTTTATTACTAGGAAAATGGGACCATTTAAAGTCTGAAGGACCAATATTTGTTTTTTTATATTACACCTGATAAGCCAATAAGCATCAGTTTTCAATTGTTTTTATTGTTTTTATTGTTTTTTATGTTACACCTGATCTAGCCAATCAGAATTTAGAATTTGCTAACACATGGACATCAAATATACTAGTGCTCTACCTGTAGTGTCCTTCAGACAATTATTATTATTACTAGGAAAATGGGAACCATTTAAAGTCCGAAGGACAAATATAAAATATTACACTAATCTAGCCAATAACCATCAGTTTTCTATTGTTTTGATTGTTTTCTTTATGTTACACCTGATCTAGCCAATCAGGATTCAGAATTTGCTAACACACGGACATCGGGTGTACTATTGCTCTACCTGTGAGTGTCATTCGGACAATAATCACCAAGATTCTTAGGATTATTATTATTATTATTATAATTTTTGATATTATCCATTTTCCAAAAATTACCTGAATTTTCCAACTTCTGTAATTTCCTCAAATTCCAGAAATTCCAGAAATTCTGCTAGCAATCCAAATTAGAAATTCTCAGATTACGCGAGCATGTGCCTACGTTCGGGTCATGTTCCGGTCTCACAGCTAGGATTGGGGGCACGGTAAAAATTTTGGGCATGCCCCTAGAGGGCATGCCTTGGGCTGAGGCATGCTCTCTCTTATTGTATGCCCCTATATATAAATTATATGATATGTAGCATAGCAATCTTTAATTCTGATTGGTCAATTACTAAATTATTATCACATATTGTACGATAAATATTATTTGATTTTAAATGAATAATTTCTGAAACTACTTTTATTCTACCTATAGTAAAAATAATTCAGAAAATAGAGAAATAAATTAAAAGTTAGTGATAAAATACACTTTTTGTCTTATAGATTAAACATTCCATATAATTATAGATTACTTAACAAAGTTTTAAAAGCTACAATATATATTATATAATTATATTCTATGTTCTATACCTTTTATACTCTATATACATATATTACTTTATTGATAGTTAACAATTTTTTAATTCATTTATGTTATTCATTATTTATTTTGTTATTAAATATGTATTGATTGATAAATAAATTCAAGTTTTTTTTTAACCAGATACACAATGATAATAGTTATCAGAATTAATAAAATTTGTTTTGAATTTATTTCTATTAGCCAACCAGATTTTGTATCACCAAATGATTCACAAAAATTGGCCAATCAATGCATACCAATTCACATGATTCAGATTTATAATCACATGATAGGGGCATGCCTTTTGGCTCAAAGGCATGCCTCCAGGCATGCCCAGAGGGGCATGCCCTAAGGCATGCCCTGGGACACCCCCTACTCACGGCGTCCTTGCAAAGTGCATCCGCTAATGCTTTTACTCCTTCTAAATCGATCTTATTACTGTAAAGATACAAAGAATTTAAAGTTGTATTTTTATAAAGAGCTATAGTTAAGGTTTTTCCTCCTTTAGAACCTAATAAATTAGAACCAAGATTTAGATAAGTCAGTTTAGTATTTTTACAAAGTGCATCCGCTAATACTTTTTCACCCTCAAAATCAATCTGATTATTATGAAGATATAAAGAATTTAAGATAGTATTTTTACAAAGGGCCTCTGCTAAAGCTTTTATTCCTTTTAAATCAATCTGATTAGAGCCAACGTCAAAAATGTCAATTTAGTGTTCTTACAAAGCACCTTTGCTACCGCTTCTCCTCCTTCAGAACGAAGTTGATTATAATTAAGATGTAAAGAAGTCAAAGTAATATTTTTACAAAGAGCTTCTGCTAAAAATTTTTCTTCCTTTAGAACCAAGTTGATTAAATCCAAGATCTAAAGAAGTTAGAGTTGTGTTCTTGGAAAGAATTTCTGCTAAAGCTTTTTCTCCTTCAAAACCAATCCGATAATTATAAAGGAATAAAGTTTTCAGAACAGTGTTTTTACGTAGAGCCTCTGCTAATGATTTCCCACCCTCTGAACTAATATAGTTATTACTAAGATCCAAAGAAGTTAGAATCGTGTTCTTGTAAAGAATTTTACTATTGGATCTATTGTCTTATATTTGCAATTATCAAAATCAGTAAAATAATTTATAGAAACAATAGTGACATTTTTACAAATAGTTTCAAATATTTTATTATTATAAATAATTTCTGTAATCCTTAAATGTTTAAGATTCTTACATGTTCTTAAGAACATTAAAATCAAAGAACATGTAACAGAGTTTACAAGTTCGTAATCTATTTCGTTACCTATTTTATGATTAAGCCAATCTTCAATTCCATAACATAAACCATTACCAATGGATATAGTATAACTTGTATAATTAAATAATGATTTTGAATGATTTGAAAGAATATTTTTAAAAGGAGTTTGTTCTTTAGCATTTAATGATAAAAGAAATATTCCGGCAAGTCTTTTATCGCCAAAATGAATTGTTGGTTCGCTCCATAACATTGGTAAAATAATTCTACACCATTGACGGTTTACAAGAAGACATGAAAATAAACTATTATAATTATTTTGGAGGTTACTGAATAAAAACGTTCGTTCGGTAATTTTATCATTTTTAAAAAAGATGATTAACGTTAATGTTAAAAATAATTACGTAGTATAAAAAAAATATGTATACTGTAACAAATATAATTGTCGTGAAACCTACTTACTGCAGATAATCTATGAGTAAAAGTAGAAAGGTCCTTAATCGCAAAGAATCTACAGGACAAATGTAATATGAGCGTTAAAGATGCATTAAACAGCACTTCGCCAAGCCTGAAGGGTGGTTAGAAAGCTGGAAAATATATGCAAAAGCTTGGAAGAAACTAGAAGGAAGGGTATGTGCAAACGCAGGTACATGGCCATGGTCGATGGCAGATATAAGTTTAGCGCAATTAAAGGGAGAGGAATGCTCAGTCAAGAAAGCCACAGAATTTTTAAGAGGAAAATTCTTGAAACCGACAGCAGCGCTTGTTAATCAAAGAGATAACACCATATCAGGAAATTTATGGGAGCCATCTGGTATCCAGTGGACAGAAAATAAGAAAAATGATGTTTTTTGGCGGCTAGCACACAGCGCGTTGCCTCTGGGATATAGGCTAGTCCATGCAGTAGGTAGTGAAAACGGAGATTGCCCACACTGTCAAGGGACACTACAAACTATAGAACATTTTACGCTAGAATGTGATGTAAGTAGGAGAATCTGGAATATTTTTATATTCCAAGATAAACGTATCATGCCCTCCAAGCTCGCTATAAGAAGTGTTACGAGTTAGCAATATAACGAACCGGAAACTAAGATCCGTGTAAAATGGCTAAACGTTTACCAGTACGATCACATGAAATGTGGAGGGATGGTTCTGTTCAACTTTTTGGTGCACTATATTTTTTCCTGTTTTAGAAGGTATTATGGTTATCTCTTTTTTTCCGTTTATGGTATAGTTCAATTTGTTCTGTGTCATTTCACAGTTTAGGTGATGTCAAATTGACCTACGTCAGGCATTCTTAAATTTTGAAACGACGTACTGTACGTATATTATTTCTCAATCAGTGAAAAATTAATTAAAAAGATAAAATTAAATGACCAAAGTGGTAAAAATTTACATAAAATTTTATATAAAATTAAAAATATATATATATATAAATTTGCGTAAATTACGGTTAAATTGAATTAAGAATTGATAATTCAAAATCAACATAAATTGCGAAATAACGCTAAATAATACATGCTACTGTGTAAATTTATTTTGTTTCTTGGCATTACCACTTTTTTGATGTTGTTTATGCTGATTTTTTTTTAAAAAATACTATTTTGATAGGAGTAATGATTTTCGTTGTTCAATATTGTGATTTTCAATTTCTAATATGATGATTTCATTGTCACTTGTCATTTATTAATAAAGCAAGGACGTTTTCAAATGTTGATCGTTACGTTATGCATTCCTATTACTATTGTGCCATTTTCGAGCATTCATATGATTGTTAAATCTGACTAACGACACTATTTTTTTACATGTGATCGTACTGGTCCTGCGCGGCATCACATGTCGCGCAGCTATCCTTATTCGGTGTGTATGAAATATGGATGTATTAACAGGCTAAATGGGGCTCTTCACCAGTCCCGGAACCGGCCATACCTTTCATTACTAAGAATAGATTAAAAAAGGCCCTTCTCGTACTACGAAGAATAGGTCACAAAAATGACAAAGAAAAAAAATATATACTTAGACATATAATAATGTAATCTGCATAAAAATGTATAATTAGTTAATAGTAATAATAAAGTACGTCCCGCAGTGGGGAATAAAAAAAAATGTCGTGAAACGTATCACAGTTAAAAAGTCTCCGAACTAGAACATTTTTTTACTGTGCAAATTCTGACCTAAAAAATTATAATTTTTGATTCAAATTGAGCTAATTTTCAATTATGATAAATATTAATAATATTTAATATGATAAACTAAAATTTATGCGCATATGACATAGCTGATATGCTATCGCATCGTTATCTACTCAAAAAAATATATTTCATGATAAAAATATATACGTCGTACTTACCTAATCCAAAATTGGATTAGTAATTTGTTAAAATTACCCTCTTAATACGTAATTATAAAATTTGCCAATTTTGTGTAAAGAAAAATAAATATTACGTTATATAATCCAATATGGTAAGGATGATCAAGTTCAATCATTAATAATTACATCGACATCTTGTTTTTAAAGGAAGCCTTTTTAAAAATGTCAGTTAATCCCGCCGACCTGCCCTTCGAGCAACTGATAAGGAATCTTATGCATACGTCAATGTAACACATAAATGGCGAGAAATCATAACAAAAGCCATTAATAATATTCGTGATTCACTTAATTCGACTGATATTGATAAAAATGAAGAAGGAAAAAGAATTATAGCTTCTATGGAAGAATTAATAAATCAAATTCAAAGTAATGATAAATTAATGTAAGTATTCTCTCGAATAATTTTTTTTCATTTGTTCTTATTAAGCAATGTTGCTAACGATTATTATTGTTTATGAAGTCAGATCGAAGATGATGGAAGACCAGACATTATAACATGGAATGATGTTTTAAATACTTATTTTAAAAATGAAAATTGGCACACTGCGACTTGGTTATTTACTGAATGTTATGTATATCGTCGAATTGCTTCAATAATTACAAATACAGTGGCCTACCAAAATATTGTGGACACTTTTTAAAAATTTATATAGAGATAAATAAATAAGTTATTGAGCTAAAAATAATACTATAAATTCTTTAAATCTATATCTTTTAAATAAAAAAAAAGTTTAAATAATTTAATGCTACAGTTTTTAAAATAATCAAATTTTAGTAAATTTTAGTTTTTTAAATTATTGCGATTTGCTAAATTTTAATATGTTTTTATAATAACTTGAATTACTAAATATAGTAATATATAAACTTAATTTTTTATGAAGTAAACTAGCAATTTTTTTTAAATAAATTTACTTAGCATACCAAATTGTATATATTCTAAAAGTTTTATAATTTTTAAAAATTTATTTATTAATTTCTATATATAGTAATAAAAATTACTATATTTAGTAATTTGCTAATTTTAATTTAGTAATTTAATTCTAACATTTAAAGGTAATAACTAACTTAATATTTTTTCAGATTTTATAAAAATTTGAAGTTATATGTAATTTGTTATGCTGAATAATTTTTACTTAATTTTGAAATTTAGTTAATAAAAAAATAACTTTTACAATATAGATATTATTTTAATTGATTTTTAACAATTATTGTTTTAGCAAATATGAAAATTGCAAAAAATTAAATAATTTTAATTATTTTAAAAAGTATTGCATAAAATTTTATGATCTTTTTTTTATTTAAAAGATATAGATTTAATAAATTTATATTATTATTTTTAGCTCTATATCTTGTCTATTTAGCTCTATATGAATTTTTAAAAAGTGTCCACAATATTTTGGTAGGCCACTGTACAAAATATTGGCTAAATTATGATCCTTATTTCCGTCAAAAAGAAGATGCTTTCAAATTATCATTTTCTGAAATATTTGAATTTTCGAAACATATTGATGAATTAATTTCTTCTTCAAAAGAAACAATAGATGATGATAATAAAATTTTTTATGATCTTGCTCATAAATCACTTTGGGGAAATGCAACTGATTTATCTATGTTACCAAATTTTGGTACTAATAACAAGGTTGAAATAAAACAATCTAAGTCGGAAAAAACTATTTTGGTGAATGATTTAGAAAAAGCATGGAAATGGTTATCGAAATATAGTAACAGTAGAGTTGATTTTATTCATGATAATGCTGATAAATATAGAATATACTGTATATCTGATATGTATATACTTTATTATTATTATTTTTTAAAAATTTATTACATAACTTATGTTTTTTTTTAGGGGTTGAATTATATATCGATTTAATTTTTTCGGATTGGTTAATTCAATCAGGATACGTGTCTGAAGTTCATTTTCACGTAAAATCATTTCCATGTTACGTCTCAGACACATCATTAGACGATTTCAATTGGTTACTTAAAACACTTAAAAGTAATGATTTCTTTTCATCTGCTTCTGAAATCGAAAAATCCTCCCTCAAGAAACTTGTTAATCGTTGGGAATCTTACATTACTGATTCATAATGGATCATTACTTCCAATTTTTTTTGGACTTCTCCGTACTCATTTTGGCATTTGGAAGAAAAAGTCCCTGACCTCTATGCTGATTTATGTAAATCTCACCTTGTTATATTCAAAGGTGACTTGAATTATAGAAGGTTGGTATATGATTGTAAATGGGAGACTACTACATCTTTTAAAGAAGCTATCAGTCCGTTGGCAAATTCAAAAAATACACTACCGTTGTTGTCTTTGAGAACCGGGAAATCTGATGTGTTTGTAGGACTTGATGAAGGGGTTGAAGAAAGGTTAGGTCCTGATAGAAGTTGGATGTATTCCAGAAAATATGCGGTTATTCAATTTAGTGAAGGGAATAAATGATTATTTTTTTTATTGAGATGTTTTTTTTTTATTTTAATTATCATTACAAAATCTCGTTTGATTTTGTTAAGAAATAAGAATTCACAGAACTTTTTTTTTTATAGTTGAGAACTGACTGTAAAATAAATAACATCAAAAGTTCTTTCTTTTGAAATAATGTTAAAAAGAAAAGGTATATTACTTTAAAGGACACATTAAAAAGATGTTGGGAAATATAATTTTATTTGTATACTTTTACCGTTCAAGATTTATTGAAATTATTGCAATGTTTAATTAAAATTTATTGCAAAATTATAGTAAAAAAAAGCTTAAATAATTCTAGTAAAAAAAATGCAGCTGATTCTGATGAAAAATTGTAATTAGGAAAAAAAAATTGTAATTAGGCTGTTCAAAGTTGAATAGTTGGTTAACGTCTGTCCCCCGAAATTAAACAAGCCAATCACAATACAGGAAAATTGTTAATAATCTTGTGATTAAAATTGACCAATAAGATTTAATAAAATATTCCGTGGCTCTATGGGCCCTCAAAGGTAGAAACCAGGGAATTTGACTATTTTTTGAAAATTGACCTGTTTGATTGATCAGGTGTAAAATTTTAGGCCCGATCTTTTTTACTTAATAATGAAAGTCTGATCACAAATTTTTGCACAACGGTTAAAACTATAATCTAAAAATAGATTTACCGGGATTTACCGGGATTTACCGATAGTAATACGGATCTACAGATCTAATAATCCTGTTTAAACAGGTTTGTCAATCATGAATAACCTATTTTTAGATTGTTTTGATTTTGCCTATTTTCTCAAAACCCGTGATCGACCAAATTCCCTGGTTTCTACTTTTGAGGTAGCCAATTTTGGTAAAATTTACAGCTGATTTTAATAAAAGCTGCAATAAATTCTAATACACTAAGCTAATGCGTAGCATTATAGGGCCGGAGCCAAAATATTTAAATTTTAAAAATTTATTTTTAAAATTAATAAATAGTATTAAATACTATTTATGAATTTTATAATTAATAATTACAATTCAATTGGCTCAAAAAGACAGAAAATTGATCGATTTTTAGTCATAGGCACTTGAAAAGGCATTGTCGGTTTGTTGGTCCTATGATTTCGCCTTCCCCATAATAATTTTTTACTTTTTTTAGAGTTTATTAAATTAGCTCAACCACGAACGCCATTTTTAACTAATTAGTCTCATTCAACAACTCTCATCTTGGCAGATAAGCATACATGAAATGGTCCAGCCGAAGAAGAAAGGTGGGTAGTGAAAAGAAGATGATTTAAACTTTTTAATTTGCTTAAAGATTTCAAAGGTTGAACTTAATTTTGGTATTAATTGATATAAATTGGGATTCTTAATTATTTTATTAAAAATATAGAATTTTTCAATTTTAAAAAACATAATTTTACTTTTTTTTTGTTTTACGTGTATCTAACTATGAAGAACTTCTATTATAATAATCCATCACGATTTGTAATACTTTCAATACAGTCAACTATACTATAACATCCTTCGTCGATACTGCAATGATGAAAGTTCTAGTTCAATCCTTTTGACTCTTGAGATTTTAAAGAATCATTTATTTAAAAAAATAATTCATCAGTAATAGTTCTATTTCATCTAAATTTTAATAAGTAGAGGTTTTAAAGTTATCAAACATACTTACAAACGGCTATACTAATTTAGCTTGTAAATATTCGCCATTTTAAACCACCTGCAACATCTTATGGCAAGGCCAAACGAGCCTAAAATAGGAATTTAGAATGAAAAAATTAGTAGTTTAATGAGTATTTTTTTTTAAATAATAAAGAATTGGGATTAGAGCATAGTATGAGATCCAACTTTGGATTTTTTTAAAGCGGCATGTTACGAGAGATCATTGCATTACGTACCAGGACACAAGCAAAAAACTCTGGCTAACTCAATCTGTACCCAGAGATAGTGTTTGAGAGTTTAGAGTGTTACGGGATTAGATTAAAAAAAATAAAGTACTTGAAAAGAAACGAAGTTTAATAGTTCAATATAGTGCACAAACGTAATTAATAATAAAACAGGTTTTTAATAACAAAGCAGGTTTTATCATTCTACTGCTTTAGGGATAACTTTATGATATGATAGGTTTGTCTTTTTTTTGAATTTTTAATTACGCGACACATGTGCAGACAGACAAAAATTTCAAAGTTGCACTTTTGATAAAATTTCTATAAGATGTACAAAGATGCATCAGAAAAGATACATTTTTTGAACAAAATGCATCAAAAACGTAACTTTTGTATCACTTGCATAGACACTAACTGACTGTTGCTACGCTCCGGCCAATTAAGGTAAAAGAGCGTATACGTTTAACTAATTTAACTTTAATAGTTATGGAAGATAAGTTTATGATTTATTCGAATAAAGGTCTCTTCAGCACTACACTAGCTTGCTTCCTTTATTTTCTTAAGTAAAATCGAGTGAACATTTCCAATATTGTATTTCTTTATTGAAGTCAAATTTATTCGTTTATATACATTTTATTTAATATGTGACATGTTAAAGTTATTTGGCACATTAACATGTTGTTTAACACGTTATGTGATGGTACAACTAAGCCTAGCATGTTAATGTGCTATTAAGAATGTTTATAATTCATGCTTCTTAACACACATACACGTTAAGATTTTAAAAAAGTGGGTGATTATATGTCAATCATCAAGTTTACACAGATTTCGACTAGCATTTAATGAATTATACAAAAATCGAAATGAAAGATATCTACTAAATAAAGAGAAGATCTATTTACAAATGGGATAAACTAATCAGGAAATTCTAAAATTTTGAATTGTGGCAATAGTACTGTACATATGTAATTCTGGATTTTGATCTTTACTATATTCAGATTCCAGGTAACAAGATTGTAATCAAAATTGGTAGTGGAAAATTGCACAAATAAATTTTATTAAAAAATTTTATTTCCACATATTAAACAAATTTTCCGCAGATATATGATTTAATAAAAATATAATGTGCAAGTTGATACATTAATTTCACAGTTTTTATTAAAGCCCAATTTTAAATACTGTTCGTAAGTCGCTTCGTAAAGTTCCAAATCATTATCTGCTATGGTCATTTTGAAATATTTCAGTGCGCATTGCAAGGCTAAAACATTCACATTTTCGCATCTATCAATTAAGTAACAACAAAACCTATGATGAAAAATAAAATTATGAAATTGAGTCTTATGTACTGTAAAGTCATTTTCATTTAATGAATTTAAAAATTATTATAAGAAAATTAAATTACTTTTTTCATCAAATCATTTCCTTTTAATATAAGCAATTCATTTTCCTCGAGTTCGAGAATTAAGTTTGACACACATTGACCCATTTTTAGTTCTCTTACTATGTCAACATAAAGCCAATTTATAATTTTTTATAATAAATAGTGCAAATTTCTTCATCCACCAATGGTATTCTAAGATTATTGTCTAGTAACATTTTACGCATATAACTGCCAAAAGTGATCATTAAGGACATCCATTTAACAAATGACATTTCTTCATCCTAAATTATTCATATAATAAAAACATTAAATTAATAAGAATAAATCACACTGAAAAATTTCTAAATAACACAATAAACAAACCAATAATATAGTTAAAACTGTTTTTACAGTTTCTTGAATCGGAATAGGTATGGTTATAGTTATAGCCATTTGTGACTAGCTATATCCATAGGCGATTCTAGTCGGTCAGAGAGCTTAGCTGACTGACTAAATTGTAGCTGATCAAAAAACATTCTGCATGCCTGTGTGTTTGGGTGGGTGGCTCAATCAGGAGCCAGAAGTGGCAATTCCCCTGAAATTAGCAATAAAATTGTGCAGGAGTTGCTAAACAGACGAAGCTAGACAAGCGTTGTTACTTGTGAGTATCAGCCGGTAGTTTCTAATTTATGTGGAGAGGTGGGTGGGCGAATTTTGACTGTTATTGTTGTTGCTTGTAAGTGGAGAGTGAGAAAGAGTCTGTGGCGAGTGTATTTATGTGGTTTTTAGCTGATGCTTGATGTAATACTATGTAACCAGTAGATGCCATTTTACTTATTTGCACAGGTAACACAAACCTAAAAAGGAATTCTGATTTTGTAAATAAACTAAGTGCATAAGATAAAAATTTAGGGTTAGGGCCTTAACGTTAGAGGCTATAGGGTTAGAATAATACTTAATATAAGTAAAATTTCATTCCCATCATATTTAATTAGTGCACAAAGATCTATTTAAACATTATTTTTGCGTATTTTCGCTTTTTTCTTCTTTTAGTAATATCACCTGACCAGCTGGTGCTTCGGTCCCTGTATAACCCGTCTGATCAACTTATTAGTGCCGTCGTCCATATCTGTTTTTGAATAGATTGACACGGATCAGTCTGATAAATGGAAGATCCCGTAAAGACTATATCACATCACGTGAAATAATGCATACATCATTTGTTTACTTGCGCTAACAAAAATTGGTCTAAACTAATCTGTAATCTCAATTATCTCAAGAATGACTAAACCAATTTTGATGATCTAGTTGTTATTAGAATCGGAAGAATTGGCTCTACAACTTTAATTAAAGGACCAAAGAACCTTTACATAGTAAAATAATCGATCGACTATAGTCAGCTATTAACTGGTATGACCGACCGCACTTAGCCGGCTATATGCCAATAGTCGATAATAGCCGACCGAAATCGACCATAACCGACCGAACCTATCCCTAGTAAAGGATTCAGTAATACACTTTTTTAACGCCTCAACAATTTGAGTGGAAAGAACATTATATACAATAGGGTCTTGAAATATCATTGCGACATCTCTATAAAAAAATAATTTAAAATTGTTATTTAAATGCATTAACTTTAACCAAAGATATTATATGAAAATTTTTTAGAGTTATTTATTTTATTTAAATCATTATTTATATTGATGATCATATCGTCTCTTTATTGAAGCCTTTCCTTATTCCTTCATTTATATTCCAAATTATAATTTAAGAATGGTCCGTCATACACATCTGTAAGTTCATATGAAATAATGTTGTTAAATATGATTCATTCTGTTTTTTTTTTTACTGCAAAATTACCAACTTACATTGATTAATCCTGCCTTCTGCATTCCATTAAAAAAGTCGAACCGGAATGAACATGCTTTTGAATAACCATAATTTT
Source organism: Gigaspora rosea (assembly GCA_003550325.1). Classification (NCBI taxonomy): domain Eukaryota; kingdom Fungi; phylum Glomeromycota; class Glomeromycetes; order Diversisporales; family Gigasporaceae; genus Gigaspora; species Gigaspora rosea. The sequence continues at coordinate 23,205 of QKWP01000908.1, read as the reverse complement.
TATACCATTCTCTAACTACCGCATTTACTCGAAATAACGCACATGGGCGTTATTTCGAAAATTGCATTTTCTTAAAATAGCATGTAGGTTTCGAAATAATACCCATGTGCGTCCCAATATAACGAACACTCCAAATGCTGAATTAATAATCTGCTGAAATAACGAATTCAAATAACAAGCAGAAATAAGAATTTTTTTAGTCAAAAAATCCGACTTATATCGGAAAGACTATATATAAAATTAAGAAATACAGGTTTTTTATGCATCGCGCATATATAACGGACAATTTTTTAGAAATTTGACCTTTACCCCGAAATAACGCCCATACGCGTACTCGAAATAATGCGCATCCTCTCAAAATAACGCGCAGGTGTGCGTTATTTCGAGTAAATACGGTATCTCCTGTAATTCAGCAAAAAGTATTTGATTCTTATCAATTAAATCAATGATGGTTTTTAATGCTGGATCATTCATTCTAAAATAAAAGTGGCATAATTAGCTTCATGTATAATTTTTATGCATGAAAACAAAAGCATGCGAGGAATATATTTACCTTTGATCTAAATTAATTTCTCGTTTTTGTAAATACTTGCTGAATTGGTAATAAATAAATTCCTTGAATATTGTATTGTTACGTTCATATAAGCCTCTTTTGATCCCGATCGGAGCTTCCTATTCCATTTAAAATATTAAATATATTCAAATTCTTTAATATTTGGTTCTTTATTAATTGGGTAATTATTATCGATAAATTGACTCTGTCCATGTTAATAATTACATGTATAATATCCGGTTTCTTGGCAACTCTTGTGCAAAATTTCATAAATTTCTTCTGTCATTCGTTTGGGATACTTTTTCAAGAGTGCAAAAATAATGGGACGAAGCTCTTCAATGAAGAAGTACTTCATGGACTTTGTAAGAAAAATTTTAAACCTATGTATAAGAAGAAGAAAAATACAACAGTTCATACTATATGTCTACACTATATATTAAAACTCATTTTTCATGAACTCACTTTTCATCATCCCAGTTATCTTTTTCAATAGCTTTTATGAAATTTTTCTTTAATGTGTCAACAATTGCTGCGTTGGTTTCATATCTTGTTGTTCCACTTAATTTGAATAGTGTTGTTATGTTCTGAAATTCAAATGTTATTAAAATACAAGTTGTAAGTGTAAATAATTTGAGACACGTCATATCGTTATGCCTCATAACTATCAATACGATTATTAAGATTTATTTGATTTTGTCATTGAATTTCTTCTATATTGGTTGTTAACTCTCGTGATACTCCTTGTGATAATGAATCGCCAATTTTGGTTTTGTTGAGAAAGTAATTTTTGTCGGAAGACATCTTGAAGATATGTAAACAAAGTAAACAAATGTCCAGAGTTAAAAATTTATTTAAAGGTGTTTTCATCCAACATTTTGTATTATCATGATAATCATGTGATTTTCCTTGATAACAACAACAACGAATAATCTTCAAAAAAAAGAAATGACCAATCAGAGAACTCAAATTTTCCTAATCAGCCCGGTATAGATTCCGAACAAAAAAAAAGGAAAAAAAAGAGAAAATACTCGAAATAATGTTTAAATCGATACACTAATTAAAATGACTTGGAAAATTTTTACATATAATAAATCAATTGTGGTATTGAGCAATACTGTTTTGCTTTAATAATTTAAATTTTATACAAATTAATAATAGGAAATTATTATTTGTATCATGATAATTTACTATTTTTACCATAGAATGACCAATGTACTATTGTATAGTGAAACTAGAGGTTCCTATAATTAAATTTTTTTTAAAACTTAAATTTTATATATAAATCTGAAAATTTTATTACTTATTATGATACTTACTTATATATTACTCTATTTGTGCCAATAAAATTATTAGTTATTAACTCAATTGCTATACGAAAAGTCCTATATTTTATCTATTTTGTCATGCTAAGTATGCTATTTAAATCGTGATCGAAAAATCATAATGTAAACTTCAGTTGAATATAAAGTCATTAACATTATATAACAGTTTTTATATTCAATCATTAATAATTATATCTTCTTTGAGACATATCCATGAACCTTCACTTGATATAAGCATGTGAGCTCATCATCACCCCAGTTACCCATAATTTTTAAGATAACAGCCTTCATTACTGGTAATAACCCCANTCACTTGATATAAGCATGTGAGCTCATCATCACCCCAGTTACCCATAATTTTTAAGATAACAGCCTTCATTACTGGTAATAACCCCAAATTTGAAGATTTATTTCGAAACTTTGTGCAGGAGGACCATCAAGCTTATAATCGAAACTACCAAGTTGAAAATATTCATCATATTTTTCTTGAGAGTCAACAGAGATGCCAACAATTTCGAAAGTCTTTGGTGCACGCCGCATGTCATCCGGATCCAAGGCCATTGTGGGGTTTAAATGTTCATAAGTGATTGAAACCACTTTTATTTTGTTACTTAAATGAATTGCAAGTTGACCATGAGTACCGGTAAAACAAAAGCTTAATTGTTTGATGTTAAGACGATCTTTGCCAGTTTTGATTGGGTAGGCTTGATATTAAACATTTTTAAGACTTGACGTTTAATGAATTCATCCGGATATTCGACATATTCACTAGAAGTTAAGTGAGGAATTATGCAAGCACCACTTGAAAGAAGAGCATAATTTGGGACGAGTCGAGTTTCAGACTCAGAGGAATTCTTGATTACATCCTTAATTATACGTGTAATCATATCATGTATTTCATGTCTGTTTATAGATAGAAATTTATATTTTTCACGTAATATATCATCATCAATTTTCGAAATAATATCATGTAAAAGTTCAAACCACTTATCATATGAAATTTGCTGTGGTATATCAAGATTGAAATTGCGATGAATCGATTGTTGTGATGCACCAATCAAAGAGCGAATTCTCATAATAATACAGTGGCGATCACATGTTTTGCATCACCTGAAACAAAACGAACAAAAGGCCATATCTCGTGACATACACATGACAATGACATAAAAATTGGTTAATTCAAAAGTATAGAAGCGTAAATATCATAGATGATCATTGAAATTATGCAAAGTTATACGAATTCAGGTTTTTTACTTGCCTGATTCCAAAAATAGCGATGCAAATCATGTGATCGATTGCGTATCAAAAAAATAACGTCATAAGCTTCCCCCCAATTTTTTTTTCAAAACAGAACATCACTAGCTGAAGTTATATATTTTTGTTTGCACTTTTTACTTGTGGCTCCCTCCCCCCTATAAAAATTATTATGGTTCGTATTTCTGACAACAAACGTTCAAGGATATATGCTCTTTATAAGGAAGGTTTCTCTTCCCATTACATTGCAAAAAAAGAGAATGTTTCGCAACCGTCGGTAGTCCGAATATGTAATAAAGTAGAGGCAACTGGTTCTGTAAAAGATTTGCCGTAATGTGGGGCCCCAAGAATATTTACCAACCGAGACGAACGGAATATTATACGTCTACTTGCATCTGGTAAATGTTCAAATGCAGTAGAAATTCAAAAATACCTAAGAATTTATGAAAACATTGTAGTAAGCGAAGACACAGTGAAGCGTGCATTGCGAAGAAACGGACTTTCGTCCAGGGTTAAGCGTAAAAAGCCATTTTTGAACAAAAGAACTCGCAAAGAACGGTATAAATTTGCTAAAAAATACAAAGACTGGAGTGTTGAGGACTGGCGTCGTGTTATCTGGTCTGATGAATCCAAATTCAAGATATATGGTTCAGACGGTCGTCAGTATTGTTGGAAACGACCAAACGAACCGTTTAATGAAAGAAATGTGATCCACACAAAGAAATATGGAGGTGGTAGTGTTATGGTATGGGGATGCTTCTCCTCTTTCGGGGTTGGTAATATCGTGCGAATTTATGGGACAATGGACGGAGATCTGTACCGTCAAATATTAAGTGAAGACCTCTTAGGAACAATCCGGTGGTATGGATTAAGAAAAGATGATATTATTTTTCAACAGGATAACGATTCAAAGCACACGGCTACTGATACTAAGGTGTGGTTCTATCATAATGGTATTGAGGTACTTGATTGGCCACCTTATTCGCCCGATTTAAATCCTATCGAGCATTTGTGGAATGAGATTGACAAGCGAAGAAGACGGTTACATGTAGAGATTGATGATCCGGATGAGCTTTGGGAGGCGATTCAGAAGGTTTGGGTCGAAATGGATATGGACTATCTTAACAAGCTAATTGAAAGCATGCCACAACGAGTGATGGATGTTTATAAAGCAAAGGGGGGTTATACCGAATGGTAAACTTTTTTTTATAAAAAAAAATATTGCTTTGTTGTTTTTTTTTTATTTGTAAATTGGCAAAATTTATATTTTAAAAAAACGATCAAATGAAATGCATCACTAAAATTTTAATAAAGCTTTATTTTTGCGAGTTCTTGATTAATAACTAGGCAAAAAATTATACATTCGTATTACCTTATATCTAGTGAATTTAATAATTGAAATTTATAATTATTCGTTGTCTATTGATAATATTATTTGATCTCAAAGTTCGGGTATTAGGGTGATGCAAAACATGTGATCGCCACTGTAAGTCCAGTGATATTTACAAATTTAAAATGATGACCAATTGTGGACCATGAAACCAAATGATCATTTGGGGAATTATTGAAAGACCAGATAACTAAAGAATTATCATAATGAGTTCTAAAGAATAATGTAAAAACAATTAAACTGATTATTATTAGGTTAGGTATAGAAAAACTCAGAAATAATTTTTGCTGTATCAATATTAAACACTTTGGGACCAATAAAATAGGAAGAATTAAGATCACCAAAGTGTTACATGTCATAGAAAAAAAGAAATTCCAAGTTTGTTTACGTCCTAATGATATAGGACTTATGGTACAAATATAAACAAAATTAATAAGCATATAAAATTTAAAAAGTCCAACAAAATACATGTAAATTATTATTACATACATTGATCGAGAGTTAGGGATGTGTACTGGAAATCGAATCCTTTGAATTTTTTTTATGGCCATTCAGTGAACATTCTGAATATTCGTTATCCAATTTATATATACAGATAAAGTTCTTGTGTACATTGATGCACAGAGCAAATTTTATAGCTAAAAACCTTATCAATTTATTAGCGTTTTGTTTCAGCTCGTTTTATAAAACACATGCGGTTTTATTTTTGGGCTTTACGATGTTTTATATATTAAATTACCGTATTACGGCGAAATAGCGCACATGGGCGCTATTTCGAAAATCGCATCCCTAAAAATAGCATACTGGGTTTCGAAATAACGCCCATGCGCGTCCCGAAATAGCGTGCACCTTATATAGTATATTGTTATAGTTAAATAAATAAATAAATATAAATACCGTACGGGATTACTACCTGTTTACGTACAGCTCATACGTACATGAATAACAAATTGAAGATCTATAATTTAGGAAATTATTTGCCGCAAAGCTATGTATTTTCTATTTAAGGAGATTATTTTCAAATAAATATTTATATACTGCATAAAAACTAGGTTTGTTTCGAAATAGCGCACATGCGCGTACTCGAAATACCGCGCAGGTGATCGAAATACCGCGCAGGTGTGCGCTATTTCGCCGTAATACGGTATATCCGAATAGACGGCATAAATGTCTACTTCCAATAATTTTAATTAATTTCTTACATATGATGCTTTTTTTAAAATGTAATGAAAAAACTTATTTGTGAATATAAATGGAAAAGACGATCTTATTTAAAATCATATTTAATTATACTAGTAGCATTATATGTCCGGAGCTCATCATATGATGTTCATCATATTACACAAACGCGTTAATATGCATATTGGTAACATTAAAGCACAAATATAGACACGCGTGCGGACAGACAAAAAATTTCCAAATTCCATTTCTGATAAGATTTATATCATATATATGCAAGTATATCAAAAAAGTAAAATTTGTCAAGGTTTTTACAATTGAAGCACATCAGGAAGGTAATTTTTGTATCACTTTGCATAGAAACTAAGGGTCCGTCGCTACGCTCCGGCCAATAAATGCTTATTTTGGGACTTAAAAATTTTATTAAGACTAAACTCAAATTAATTAAATAATTAGGATAGATCAATAAGGATATACTCCTAATAAAAAAGGGATACATTTGTTTAATACTTTATTACCAGTTACTGTATGGTTACGAATAATGTCCTTACGTGTTATTTCCTAGGATGGCATGTTCCTTTGTCCAATTTGGTTCAATTTTTTTTGGACATATGTCCAATTGGAAATGGACATATGTCCAAAAAAAATTTGAAACCAATTGGCATAGTGACGTGCCATCACTGGTTATTTCGGTACACGCATGCGCGTCATTTTGAAACAAAGAATCAAAACTTTGAACCTAACAAACATATATCAAATTCGCTAGTGCATATTATACAAAGTTTGTTTATTTCGGCACATTATTTTGAATCAAATATAACATTTTTATGGGGAAGTTATTTTCGAAATAATGCTCATGAATCTAAAAAGGTTAACGGTTTTCTCTACAAGCCTCACAGCGTATATAATTTATAAGTTTGTGCTTTAGTTACTGCTTACAAGCAATATAACATTAATAAGTGAAAAAGACAAAGCATTAATAATAATAAAATTTTGATTAGAAATATCACATATACCAGGTAAGAAAGCAAGTAAACTTAAAATATAAAAATGTGTTCTTTTCCACAACCATACTTTTCTCAAACTTCAATATGAGGAAGAAATAAATTGCGATAATTTATATCACAAACAACATTACTAAGATTATTTGAAGTTTCGTTATCGTTATAAGACATCTTATTTAGGCGAAATAACAAGTATCGGTAAACGAATTTATAAATAAAAAAATGACAATCTAATTTTAATCAGCCGATATAAACATCTTATTATACTTTCTAAATTATTGTCTGCTACGCATTCAATAACTATATCATATTGTAAACTTTTAAATAGTGTTTCGATCCTATTCTTTAAGGCCATCCGGATTAAATTCGGATCCTACTTTGTGTATCCGGATGATTACAGCTATTCTCATAAATTCTGGGACAACTGATAAACATTTGGCCGAAGTTAGTTCGTCCGAATTCGATAAGTTATTGATTTCGGGAAAAATAAGATTCAGTAACAAATAATATCAGATACGTAATTTAATAAGATCAGGTGGTTAATATATATTACAATACAGCAATAAGACTAAATATCGAAATGCATACTTGTCGCACTTGTAAGTCGTAAACTTTTAATTCCTATTCTTTGGCACGATCCATTTTCGCTCAAACGAAGCCTTATTCATTTCTAATTATTTTTCGTCGAAAATTCATTTTTAAAAATTGTGTAAAATTTCAATTCCTATTCTTTGGCAAAATCCATTTTCGCTCAAACGAAGCCTTTATTCATTTTTAATTATTTTTCGTCGAAAATTCATTTTAAAAACTTGTGTAAAATTTCAATTCCTATTCTTTGGCAAGATCCATTTTCATTCAAACGAAGCCTTTATTCATTTCTAATAATTTTTCGACGAAAATTTTGTTTTTAAAAAATTATGTAAAATTTCAATTCCTATTCTGGCAAGATCCATTTTCATTTAAACGAAGCCTTAGTTCATTTCTAATTATTTTTCGACGAAATATTGGTTTTAAAAAATTGTGTAAATTTTCAATTCCTATTCTTTGACAAGATCCATGTTCGTTCAACGAAGCCATTTATTCATTTCTAATTATTTTTCGTTCTTGTCGAAGAAAAATTAGGGTTAAAAAATTGTATAAAACTTCAATTCCTATTCAAACCAGTCGACAAATTCATGATCATATTTAACTTTTTTAATAGCGAGACCTGTTCGAGTAATATATTTGTTATAAAAGTCTAGTTTATATTCGATTCCTTTTTTACATTTCTTGTTAAGTTTTATTGGTTGACATGAACAGTTTTTCCATAAATTTTCGTACAAACCTAAACACACCAAACATGTTGGACAAACATTCGAACTAAATTTAAAATTGTTGACATTGTTATGATATCGTAAAATGATCATTATGATACAAAAATAGCTTTTATTAATTATTTTATTATACTGATCATACCGAAATCAATAACTTATCGAATTCGGCCAAATTTTTATCAGTTGTCCCAGAATTTATGAGAACAGCTGTAATCCGAATCTGGATAAATCCGAATTCAATTATTGAATTCGGATTCTATATGAGCACAAAGTGCTATCACTTTACTCATTACATTTACGAATTTGGCTACAAATGCTAATATTTGTTTGCAATATACCAAATTTGAATAGTTTATTTCAAATATCTAACAAAATGAAATGCCAATTTCGAATTTAATAAATTAACAAGAATGCCTATATGGCGTCCCATAACAAAATATGGGTGTTAAAAAAAAAAATTAACAAAAAACGTGTCAGACAAATGCAGTGAGCTATGCGAAATATAATTAATTTTTGTGTATCAAAAGATTAAGATCGAATTTAGTTTAGGAAGTTCTTTAATAAATTAATGTAAGTTTTTTTTTAGTTGTTACTAGTGATTTGACCCGGGTGGTGTCACCTGATAATTATTCGGATAAACGCAAGTTAATCATGAAAATCATTTAAAAATCTGTCTTATTAGAATTTTATATGAAACCACATATAGGTTTGATTTTCATAGTGTATCGAACACCCCAATGCAGTATGGTTTCGTATTGGAATTAGCATTTGTGGTTTCTATCACAATTTACTGTAAAATTTTTTTACAAAACTTACTGATTATGATTTACTGTAAAAAAAAATTTCTGTATGGATGACCAGAATTGTATAGCATGGGAAATTACAGTACCAGTACGAACGTTTTACCAGTACGATCACGTTCTCGTGTAACATGAAATGTGTATAGGGATGGTTTCCTTCAACTTTTTTGATGTCGCTTATCCTGTTTTTTGGAAAAACCTTTTTTAGTAGGAGTAATGATTTTCATTTTTCCAATTCAGGCAGAGGTTATGGTGATTCTGACTGCAAGTGATCACAACACGTGCATGTCTAATGTATATTGAACAATGGTGTGGGAAATATATTCGTGTCAAAAATGACATTTTATGTTGCAATTGACTAATAGTATGGGATTCTTTTTTTGAAATTATGCCTGTTTGGTATTGTTAATTAATGCATGCGTGATCTGATTTTGAATGAAATCTTATTAAATTGATCAATACATGATAATATCGAGTAATAATAACATACTAACTTTTATTACGTTACATTAAGTCCAATAAGGGTGTTACGTAAGGCGAGACCAATTTAATTCGGTGGTTTACGTTACATTCCTTTCTCAAAAGGGGGGGTATATAATATATATATATATAATAAATTTTAAAATTTTTTTCCTCATTACAAAGGATCTAAGATAGGAGGGTCAGTAAATAGAGAAAGACTAGCTCTAAATTTTGGGGTTGATGCATAAATAATAATGCTTATCAAATGATGTAAATGATAGAATCAAGATCAGCCTTATAAGCTGTTTATTGAGCTCAATCGTCAATTGTTAACAAAATAGTAAATTAATAAAGTACGCCAACGGCCTCCTGGGTTATCTCCAGGTTTAAAAAAAAAAAAAAAAACAAAAAAATTTTTTTCTCGATCGGAAATTATCGGGCACCCCTCGCTCGTCTTTTATGTTCGTTCATTTTCTCTTCGGAAAGTTTGAGAACCTTGCAATTTTTAATCTTAAATTAAATTTAAATTCTCCGCCTAAATCCTAAATTACCAAAACTATACATGTATCTCAAAAATATTAAAAAAATTTACTAATAGAAAGGGTAATATGTAAACTACCGAATCGAATTGGTCTCGCCTAACTGAGATATGGATAATCTAAAGTAGCGCCTGACTCAAATTTCGACTTAATGCATGCAGGCTTGATTTTAGTCGGCCGTTTTTAGATAGGGGCTACTTTAGATGCAACAGTACCCTTTGTACCCGATCTCATTAACCCTGCCAAACACTCTGATTCTCTGATCGATCGCATGATCACGTGAGTCACTCGAATTATATTTTCGATTCACCTTTGCTGTTTTCAAATCATTATATATCTTGTCATTTATCTCGTCATTTATTTATACCGTTTTACTAAGAGCAAGGGCTCTTCAGAAACTACGCCACACATAGTAAGGTGTGTAATCGTAACTCGTGATATAACTATAAGAATTCCAACGTGAACTACGTTATTTAACCCTAACCATATTATATGAATAGCGAGCAAACTTTGTATGAGAATTTTTACTATAGAAATCAAAATAATTTCGATGCAAACTCAACCTTAAAACGTATATGTCTCGAATAGGTTTGTAACAGAATTTTTTTATAGAAACCATGATAAAAATCATGATAATTCCAACACAACCAACTCTCTTTTCATTGTTACCGAAATGGCACACAAGTCTTGTATTTTATATAAAATTGGCTTAAGTACAGTACCTCATCAATGGATCTAATAAAAGAATTTGATTGGTTGATCTGATTAAATGACCAATCAGATTCTTTGTCGAATTTATTAAGTGATTTCTATAAGTAAGAGGGGGGGAGGAAAAAAAGGGGGGTAACGTAAACCACCGAATTAAATTGGTCTGGCCTAATCGATGTTTGATGGTTTTCGATTGCTATCAGTATCGATACTGATAAAATGCTTTTGGCACTTTGCCGTTTTTGATTTGCTATGTCCAAAACTGTAATCAGACCGTGAGAAAATTTTAAGTTATGACGATATTTAAATTCTTTAATCATTGAGACATATGATCATTTGCTTGTAATATATTCGTCATAATTCGTAATTGGATGAATTAATAATCAGTTGTTATTCATTTATATATATATATATTATTTTAGAAAAAAATCGACTTTCATTAGTTACGCACACTTTGAATTTTGATTTAAAAAATCAACTTCCGTTTGTTATGCGCACTTTGTATTTTTTAAACTAGATTGAGATATGGACCTCGAGGTTCTTTTAGGGTCTTGCCACGGTGTGATCGAACGAGGATAAGTATTTTTGGGATTTCTTGTGAATAGTCTTCTATTGGTGGTTCAAACTCGCTCAACTTTAGGTCGCGCAAAGTTGATTTTTCGTTTTGCATTACATGGATTTCAAAATTTGGGACTGATGGACGGATTTTTTTTTAATTTACTGCAAATAGAATAATGTTCACATTTAAGGTTATACAAGTAAGCCATCAGAGCTTACTTAACAAAAAAATGGCTAAAAAGTGTTAAATCGAAGTTTAAACAAAGTTGAACAGATGGTTAATTATCTGGAAAATGCAAAAAAAAAAAAGCTAGAAAACATGGAAAGTGCTACACTCAAAACACCTGCAGTAATCACGTGATAAAGATCGTTAAGTCGCTTAACGATTGTAATTGGGTTTACACGTGTATTAAGACACGAGTATAAGTGCATATTGATCTGTGTATGAAGACATGAATGTTTTATTTATTTAATTGTGAGTTGGAATATTTATATATTATGAATAATAAAAAAAATAACGATCAGCTATAATGCATCGGTCTATCGATTAATTATGCTTGATCCATTATAACCGATAGACATGATAACTTAACTAATTATAAAATAAATAAAATATAAAATATAATGTTTAATATTATAATGAACAATATATCTATTGGATTCTTCAGAATCTTTAGATTCGTGCTACGCAGGAGCAGTTACGTTCAATGCTCACGTGAGGTCACTAGTGTTTCGATCCGTAATCTGCTAATCCGAATGGATCCGATGATTCGGATTAAATACGAATATCCGTATCCGTTAATTTTAACCGGATAGAGGATAAGGATTATCTGGATCATAATCCTAAATATCTTACATATGATTGTCAATTTGACCAGCAACCGACGATAAATATATTACACTCACTTTGGTGAATGTAACGATTATTTATTACAGCTGATTTGAAAATTAGTGAGGCACATGATGAATTTTGTGATGATCACCCAAATTTCGATAATTATTTTCGGTAATAACAGCATAATTTTTCGATAATATAAAATTATATTAATTATTGAAATTTGCAGAAGATCCATAAAATTCATCACGTGTCCCACTAATTTTCAAATCAGCTGTTAACTTAAAAAACTCTCTTTAAACAACTCCCTTAAAATCGTGAAACGTGAATTTGCCAAATTTGCTTCTGTTGTTTGATTATCATTAATTTTCTCAGCGATTCTTGTAGTTCATAGTTTTATGTTGATCTACCAACCAATAAAACTGGCTATACCCAAAATGTGATCAGTGCACTAAAACTAATATAGTGTCACAATTCGAAATTGTGACATTTGAAGATTCGAATTTCCCGATTAGTTTACCCTATTTGTAAATAGCCCTATGCGTTGACGAAGTCACGCTAGGGTTATTATCGCGAGGATAACCTGATTTGTGGCTTATATGAAATTGAGGCTTATATGAAAAAGGTAATAGCATATGATTGTATGCAATGGAATTATAGATGCATGTGACTCTTAGAGCAGAGATTATAAAGATACATGTGGGAGAAAATGGTGAATCTCAGTGCTTTCTTTTTTCGCTTGTCTTGTCACTTGTTCTCTTCGGTGCCCGATTATGATCTGGCTCCTATCACTCCCGCCCTCTCTCATACATTGCATCTAGCACCTAGTGCCCTGTCTGTTGTCATGTGTAGCGAGTTGAATGCGCCGCACCATAGCGTGGCTCGAACTCGTTAATGTTATCATGAAAAACTGAGTTGAATGCGCCGCACCATAGCGTGGGCTCAAACTCGTTGAGGTTGTCATGTGTACCGAGTTAAATGCGCCGCACCATAGCGTGGGCTCGAACTCGTTGAGGTTGTCATGAGTACCGAGTTGAATGCGCCGCACCATAGCGTGGGCTCAAACTCGCTGTTATGAAAAATTGATGTTGTATGTAATGAGTTGAATGTGCCGCACCATAAGCGTGGGCTTGGAAGTTCTATTAGAGAAAAAAAAAAAAAAAAGATGTGTCATACCTAGTGATGTGCCACGTACAGTACTATATGTACTGTACACTAAAATTTTTGCCGATCATTTATTAAGAGGGGTTGATAGAAATATTTATGTGCCAATTGACCAATCAAATTTGTTAATTGATCAACACCCGAAGAAGCTTTCTTGTTAGATAAATTAAATTTGTATATATTGCGATCTATCTAAAGTAGCTACTTTAGATATATAAAGTAGCGCCATAATAAAATTAAGCAGATATGTACATAGTATATTACTAATTTGCTATATTAAATATTTGCTTATTAAAATAGGTTTAAACATTACATTAATGATAATATAGACTAACGTTAAAAAAAATTAAAATATAGATACTAATTTAATTTTATTATATGATCTTAATTTTTTTATATAAGCACTATACGTACTGTACGCTAAAAAAATTTGGGTATTATTTTAATCACTAGCTGCATACTTTAAAATGATGCAGATCTGATCACTAGATCACGAGAATTTTGCCTATACGTACGAAGTCTTTTTCTTGGATAAATGCATTATATAATTTTTTATTTATTAATTTTTTTTTTTTTGCTATTGAATCAAATTTATCTGACCTAATTAGCAACTCGACTAAAATCTCTGAACTAAATTTAACTTGAAATCAATTCGTTTATAATAGATTTACTACAGTCTGTTCATTTTATATATTCGTTTCATTTGGCTCTCTTCTGGGAGTCCTGGAAAGTGATGTTAACCAGATAATTAACTTCGAACGACCTAAATATTTATCTATTAAAATAGAATTAAATATTATATTAATTGTAGTATGGACTAATATTAAAAAAAATTTTAGAATATAACCACTAGAGCAATTTTACTATATAAGTACTATACGTACTGTACGTACTGTACATACTGTACGTACTGTACGCTAAAAAAATTTGGACATCATATAAATGGCACATCACTAGTCATACCTTAGCGTTGGCGATCCTCTATTATGCTTTGACACGTGACATATCACGTGTATAGCCAGTATACGTAGGCAAATTATACATTTTTGATATACTTTTTTGATACTCCCCAAAAATTACCCTACTTTTTGATACCGATCTGCATATATACACGTGATATATGTTACACAATGGCCCAGGCATTGGTTTTGCAAAAATAATTTTAGGTTACACGCCGCTAATGTCGTGTAACGTTACACAAGTCTAATTTTGGGGTCGTTTAAAGCAGGGTGCAGTTATATGATTTTGACTTTTTAATTAAAGTTAGGGTAAGGGTTAGTCAGGGGTTAGGGTTAGGAATAGTGTTATAGTAAAATTGCCTTCCCGACATTTTTTGTTAATGCCCCAAGGTAGGTTTTGCCACTCGTTTCTTGTATTTTTGCATTTTTTTCACTTTTTTTCTTCTTTGTTTCTTTGTCGGGCTGATCCGGGTTGATCAAAACAAACAAGATTGGCGCCATATCACGTGATTGCACCCTGCTTTAAACGACCCCTAATTTTGGTACACTAACCCGGCATTAAGCTTAATGCTGGTGGGCACTATCATGATAATGCCCCCGGCGGGGTTAGACATAATTCCGGCCCACCATAACCTTAAATCTAGTGGTACCCTAACACGGCATTAAGCTCAATGCTGGTGGTCACTATCACCGGCGGGGTTAGACATAATTCCGGCCCACCCTAACTCTAAATCTAGGAACCCTAAAAACTAATTGTTCGAAGCAGCATCCAATCACAGAACATATAATGGTACACGACATATGCATCTAGTATATGTACTGTTTTAGGGTTAGGTGGGCCGGAATTATGTCTAACCCCGCCGGGGGCATTATCATGATAGTGCCCACCAGTATTGAGCTTAATGCCGGGTTAGGGTACTACTAGATTTAGAGTTAGGGTGGGCCAGAATTATGTCTAACCCCGCCGGGGGCATTATCATGATAGTGCCCACCAGTATTAAGCTTAATGCCGGGTTAGGGTACTACTAGATTTAGAGTTAGGGTGGGCCAGAATTATGTCTAACCCCGCCGGGGGCATTATCATGATAGTGCCCACCAGTATTAAGCTTAATGCCGGGTTAGTGTACCAAAATTAGACTTGTGTAACATTACATGACATTAGCAGCATGTAACCTAAAATTATTTTTGCAAAAACAATGCACTGGGCCTTTGTGTAACATATATCACGTGTATGGAGTATCAAAAAAGTAGGTGCAAGAGTATCAAAAACGTATGATTTGCTATACGTAGAGTTGTCATGAGCATGTGAAAAGTTGTTATGAGCACAGTATATAATAGTAGAAGAGAAAAGTGAAGGAGTGGTGCACTACTCCTATTTTGTATCTTCGTAATCTCTAATAAAGAGAGTGTTTAATATGAAATCCGAATGAGAATAATAGATCTTTTCTTTAGTATGAGATCGCTTTAATTTCTATTTTTGTATAATTCATTAAATGTTAATCAAAATTCGTGTAAACTTGATGATTGACATATAATCGCCCCTTTTTTGTAAAATCTTTACAACACGTTAACATGTTAGCACGTATGCATGTTAAGGGGCACGGATTATAAACATTCTCAATAGCACGTTGACAACCCTAAACTTGATGGGTCTATTGGTGAATAACGAGGTCGGGTTCGTACAACCGTCAATGGGTCGAAAGAGGCGTGTTAGATTTGGCTGAATGGTTGGGCAGAGTTTCGGAATTGTTTATACAAAATACTTGGTTTATAGTAGAACAACGAATGTATAAGTTTATTATGTATCGAGTATGTACTTGTGTTTATTTATTAAAGCAATAAAGGAACGTTTATTATTATATGTGATTTATTAAGCAAAGGTGGGATTTAATGTCGTTCCCAAAGGGCCAAAACGGTCTTTATTTATAATCATAAAAGCACTATTTACATGTGCAGGAATTTACTTTATCAATGTGTTCCTTAGCATACCCTTATTAAACCGCTTAATCATTATCTGCATTATCATCTTTATTCATTTTTATGCTGATAATACCTTGATCCCTTACATTCCCTCGATTCCCGGAATTCCTCCGGCATCTCCACTTTCGGAATTCCTGAGTCACGTGAGCACGTGCCCCTGCAGATTACATTTCCGGTCTCACAACGTCACGTGCTAGGCTTAGTTGTACCATCACGTAGTGTGTTAAACAACACATTAACGTGCCAAACAACACGTCAACGTGTTGTATATTAAATTCAAATGTATATAAACGAATGAATTTGACTTCAATAAAGGGATAGACCATGATCCATTACAATAAAACCCAATACAATACAATACAATACAATACAAGTAAAAAAGTTTCCTTCGATTTTACTTAAAGAAAAATAAAGGAAGTAAGCTAGTGTAGTGCTGAAGAGACTTTATTTGAGTAAATCAGAAACCTATCTCCTAGTAACTATTAGAGTTAAATTACAGGCTGATTTTTAAAACCTATTTCTAACACTAACACTATATACAGTCAGACCTCTCTAAATGCATCCCCCCTAAATGCATAACCTCTTTAAATGCATATTAATTGTCTGGACCATTGATGGGCTTAATAAATAAGTGCATATTCTTTATTCTGCATATGCATACTATTTTCTTGGCCCATCTATATAATCCCTCTATAAATGCATATCATGTGACCACGGGCCAATCAAATCCGGACTACATGTTATGATTTTGTATATCATATGACTTGCTTAATTGATAATCCGCCTATCAACTGGAGAATGGCGAAATGTGGCGTGCTTCCATCTAAAATTTTTTTTTTACTAAGTTAACGATACATGGCCACTAATTGAAAGTTGTAGAGCTCGTCGAGGCGCATCTAACGGTGGTTAGATCATCCAAATCGGCCCAGTGGATGGCGAGTTATCGTCGAAAAACGATTGGCCGACTATATAAAATTACATATGAAAATCATATAGGCGAAATGTAGCGTGCTTCCATCTAAAACTTTTTTCTTACTAAGTTAACGATACATGGCCACTAATTGAAAGTTGTAGAGCTCGTCGAGACGCATCTAACGGTGGTTAGATCATCCAAATCGGCCCAGTGGATGGCGAGATATCGTCGAAAAACGATTGGCCGACTATATAAAATCTCTATGTAAACAATGTTTACAGAGATTTTATATAGTCGGCCAATCGTTTTTCGACGATATCTCGCCATCCACTAGGCCGATTTGGATGATCTAACCACCGTTAGATGCGTCTCGACGAGCTATACAACTTTCAATTAGTGGCCATGTATCGTTAACTTAGTAAGAAAAAAGTTTTAGATGGAAGCACGCTACATTTCGCCTATATGATTTTCATATGTAATTTTATATAGTCGGCCAATCGTTTTTCGACGATAACTCGCCATCCACTGGGCCGATTTGGATGATTTAACCACCGTTAGATGCGCCTCGACAAGCTTTACAACTTTCAATTAGTGGACATGTATTGTTAGCTTAGTAAGAAAAAACTTTAGATGGAAGCACACCACATTTCACCATTTTGACTTATAAAAATAAATGTTCTCTAAATGCATACCTCCTTAAATGCATACCTCAGAGCTGGTCCCAACGATATGCATTTAGAGAGGTCTGACTGTATATAACACCGGATCAATATGGTACAGATTTTAAAAATTCACTATACTGATATGCCATATCATATTGATTTGCGAAAATACTAAAATCGATACCATACCGGTTCCGTACTGTAATTTCCCATACTATACAATTCTGGTCATCCATACTGAAAAATTTTTTACAGTAAATCATAATCGGTAAGTTTTGTAAAAAAATTTTTACTGCATTGGGGTGTTCGATACACTATGAAAATCAAATCAATATGTGGTTTCATATAAAATTCTAATAAGACAGATTTTTAAATGATTTTCCTGATTAACTTATCTAGAGTTTAAATCCGGATAGCGTTTATCCGAATAATTATCAGGTAACACACCGGGCCAAATCACTTGTAACAACTTACGTGAATTTATTAAAGAACTTCCTACACTAAATTCGATCTTAATCTTTTGATACACAAAAATTAATTATATTTTGCATAGCTCACTGCATTTGTCTGACACGTTTTTTGTTAATTTTTTTTTTAACACTCATATTTTTGTTATGGGACGCCATATAGGCGTTCTTGTTAATTTATTAAATTCGAAATTGGCATTTCATTTTGTTAGATATTTGAAATAAACTATTCAAATTTGGTATATTGCAAATAAATATTAGCATTTGTTGCCAAATTCGTAAATGTAATAAGTAAAGTGATAGCACTTTGTGCTCATATAGAATCCGAATTCAATAATTGAATTAGGATTTATCCAGATTCAAATTATCATCTGGATACACAAAATAGGATCCGAATTTAATTCAGATGACCCTTAAAGAATAGGATCGAAATACTAGAGGTCACTATAAATTCGGGTCTAACAGCAGGAAGAAATAAAAATGGGAATAACAACAATTCAAGTAATAATGAATTTTCGAAGTAGCTAATAAATCATAAAATTCCATAACACGAAAAAAGAAGTAATGAAAGTTCATGTTCAAATTGTATTACAAGTAAATTTGACATAGTTCGTTAATTAAGAGAAAAAATGTTGCTTTATAGCTATTATAGTTCAGTGCAGATCAAGTTTGAATTAGGAATGGGTTATTTCTATATGAGGAATCACAATCAGTAAGTTTCAAAAATCTTCCGACGTACGTTGTAACGGTCGAATTTAGCTGGGGTAGCACAGGTCTAAATGAGGCTATAACAATTTTTTTTTTTTTATTATTTTATTTTTATCGAATATATTTTTAGTAGCTATTTTTAGTAAAGATTAGCATCAGTGAATTAAGAGAATCAAGAGAATTAAAAAAATCAAAAGATTCGAAAGATTCAATTGCTTGAAAAGAATTTATTGATTAGAAAAGTAGTAAAGATTCTTTTTGTTTGAACTTTAGTCTGTAATTATAAGTATATAAGGGATTCAAGCTTACCTTAAAATAAAGCAACTCATTGGAGTTCTAAAACTTCGAAGCCACATATAGTAGAAGTTTTTGCTGTCTAAATATTGATAGTAAAAGTGATAGTTAACCTAAATCCTATACTTGTGAAAGAGAAGAGTGAAACAGAAAGTATCGATTATAAACCAGTACCCCTTTTATATAAAAACTCCGATTGTTTACCTCATTTATCCAATAATTGAACCCCGTAATTTGAATTGTTAAATTACCTTATCGTTGATCCTTATGACCTCATATTATTTGACCTGTGATTTCACCTGCCGGAAATTTAAGGTTGGCCAAAACTACCTGTGATCGCATATTATAATCTCGTGACGTATTTGGAGCTTTCGACCCTAGCTACCCGGACCAAGTCCTTCCACGCCTCAATCGTAGCCTTACCGTTGTTAGGGTTGTATGGTTTATTTGATTATAGTAGTGTATAGTATCGATATTTAGCGAAGAGTCAACTTTCCCTCTCACAATTTGGTGGTGACTGTGAGATAGAACTAATTCAGTCAAGTCCTTACCTGACAAAAAGAACAAACATACGCATAGTAATAGTTATTTTAGTTTATACCATATATTGGCAATAGACAAGAATAAGAAGCCCGTATCAATTTTAGAAAGTCCTGTTAGTCCCCAAACAGAAAAAGCAGAAGAAGCCTCACAACTCCTCGACTTCAATGGTACCACATCCAGCGGTACAGCCCAATCTGTAAACCCACCAGAAAGCATTGAAGACATCCTAAAAGAAATTGCTAAAGCCTTTCGGGATGCTGCTATGGAGGTTGCTCAGGAAGAAAACATTGGTAATCAATATCGTGGTCGTGAGACCAACTGGGTCCACATAAAAATTTTCCAAGGTACCGAAGATGAGGATCCAGTAGAGTGGGTGGAAGCTTTTGAAAGAGCAGCAAATGCAAACAATTGGCCAGAAAGAAGAAAAATCGCCATTGCATCGGGACACCTTTCCGGAATTGCTACTAACTGGTTTAATGATAACAAGGAAACCATTCAACATTGGGATAATGACGACCAACCCGAAGCCAGCTTTGTCACCGAATTTGTGAAGTACTTTGCCACCCCAGAAAGAAATCACAAGTGGCAAATGGATTTAAATTCATTAACGCAACAGAAGAAGGAAAAAGTTGATGTATACGCATACAAATTTAAACAACTATTAAGAAAAGTAGACCCGGTGAACCAATTACCACCTACCTATATTATTAGAATGTTCATCGGGGGTTTAAAAGGCCATATTGCCGCCTTTATGTCTATTGCTGATCCGGATACATTGGATAACGCAATTGCAGGTGCGAGAAGGATCGAAGCTGGCGAATACTATAAGGAGAGAAGACAGGAAGAGGAGCCAACCCAAAAACTAATTGACCACTTAACGCAAAAAATGCAACAAATGGCGACAAATTATGAAAAATTGACTACCACCCTGGCGGCTAGAGCAGATGCCACCTCCAGTCTGACCCAAGTACCGCAATTTCGTCCTTGGCAGCATCCAAATAACGGGCAACCTACGGGCAGTAACATTACATGCTTCAATTGTGGTGAAAAAGGCCATATAGCTAGACAATGCCTTTCTTAAAGAAATTCAAATCATGGAAACTTGGTCCAACCCAATAAGATATTACAACGAAATTGAAGCATAAATCTCTGTAACATTTATGATAAAAAAGAAATTTATGCTATGAAGCGATATGAAAGACCCGAAAGTGAGACCAACTGGGATGAAAGGTTAAGGAAGAGAGTCGCATCAGAGCTTCATCAGCTGATCCAACCTATACCCATGGAAGAAGTAACCCAGGAGGTAACCCCAACCCAATTACAAGAACAAGTCACTCGTCCTAGATGAAGAAGAGGTCCTTCTGTTATTGATTCAGTTCCTTAATACAATATAGCTGAAGACCTACTACATCAAAAAGCAATGCCACTTACGCGCAAATGCTGCAAATTCCCAGGCAAAGACAAAACCTAGTCCAAGCGTTAAGGCGTTCTATTATTGTCCCAATAGAAGAATCTAATATGGCAGAAAATAAAATAAATTCACGAACCACAGCTGCTAATGCTATGTGTGAATTAGAACTAATCCAATATTGGCTAATTAGATTTGGGGGCTGCTGTTAGTATTATGTCAAAGAAATTAGTTAATAAGCTTGGCCTTAATATTGCTGAACCTTCAAATACAGTAGTAATTACTGCTAATGGTACTAAAGAAAGGGTGTAAGGGAGAATCCCCAAATTAAAATTAATAATCGGTAGCATCATGGTTCCCACTAGTTTCCAAGTCATCGAAAATAACGAAGAAATGTTATTACTGAGAATGGAATGGTTCCAAAAGGTGCGAGCCCGCCTTCATTTTGATGAAAAGAAGCTTCTTATTCGATACTTTTGTAAAAGTATCGAAGTTCCCATATACTAAGCAAGGGAAGACAAATCGAACCACCAG
This sequence comes from Gigaspora rosea, assembly GCA_003550325.1. Taxonomy (NCBI): domain Eukaryota; kingdom Fungi; phylum Glomeromycota; class Glomeromycetes; order Diversisporales; family Gigasporaceae; genus Gigaspora; species Gigaspora rosea. Next base: position 1,656 of record QKWP01000908.1, on the reverse strand, counting down.
TAGAAATCGATGCTGAAAATGATTATTTCAACAACTATGAAGAAGAAGAATTAGAAGAGGTAGAGAGTTATTGCACAGATGAAGCCACAAATGAGGAAATAATTAAGTTATATACTAACCTGTGGAAGGATGTGTATAGCCCAGCAATATACCTAACGAATATCGAAGAAATTCCAACCGTCGAAGATAATGCCAAACCTGAGGCTAATATAGAAGAATTAATTGGAAAATTAGTAGCTGATGAGACACTAACCCCAGAACAAAAAGTGGAATCTACTACCCTGTTAAAAGAATATAATACCCTCTTTGCAACCGGGTTGGATCAAATTGGTCAATCAGCAGAGATGGAGCATGAAATCGATACCGAGGGCGCGACACCAATATCGCAGCATGCATACCGAATTTCCCGGGGTGAACAAAACTTCCTGGACAAAAAAATTGAAAAATGCTAAAAAATAAATTAATATACGAACTTAAAAGTCCATGGACCTCCCCCGTGGTCATTGTTCCTAAAAAAAATAGTAAACTTTGTCTATGTGTAGATTACCGGAAGCTGAACCTGGCCACCAAGAAGGATGCGTACCCCCTGCTACGTATTGACGATCTATTGGAGACCTTTGGGAGAGCAAAGCGGTTTAGTAGTCTAGATATGGCCAGTGGGTACTGGCAAATAAGAATAAAAAGGGAAGACCGCGAAAAAACTGCATTCATAACAAAGAGGGGTACTTACACTTTTAACGTGATGCCCTTTGGGCTCTGTAATGCCTAGCCACATTTCAGATGGCAATGAACTACTTGTTATACGAATTTATTGATAAGTTGTAGTGGTTTACTTGGATGATATTATTATTTATTCTCAAACCTTTCAAGAGCATCTCGATTATATAAAGTCCGTGTTCACCAAAATTAAGGTTGCAGGGTTTAGATTGAACCCAGAGAAATGTGACCTTATTAAAACGACCATCCAATTTCTGGGCATATAGTAGAACAAAACGGCATTAGTCCAGACCCCGAGAAAGTAGTCATGGTTCAGAGATTTCCTGCTCCTACTAATTTGAGGCAACTAAGAGGGTTCCTTGGCCTTGCTTCATATTATTGACGGTTTATTCAAGGATTTGCCACCATAGCCAAACCTCTGCACTAATTATTAGAAAAAGAAGTAAAATATGAATGGGGTGAAAAACAAGAGAAAGCGTTCAAAAAATTAAAGACTCACTTCACTACGGCTCCAGTTTTGAGGTACCCGGATTTTACAAAGCCATTTTACCTCTATACCGATGCTTCTGGAGTAGGTCTTGGTGCGGTTTTGGCCCAAAAAGATAAGTATAAACGGGAATATGCTATAGTATATACCAGCAAAAGCCTAACTAGAGCTGAGCGAAATTATGCAGCAACGGAGTTGGAGTGTTATGCCGTAGTTTGGGCGGTAGAATATTTTCATCATTACTTGGTACTGGTCGAAATTTTTTAATATGATAGGCCGATATTGAGAAGATTATAGACAATATGTAACAAACCAAACATTATAAAATCGGGTAAAAGATATTCGGCTAATTAATAAAACCATATAAATATCTGCCATCCGATATCTTGTTGACATATTAATTTTTTAAAATATAAACCAAAAAAAGGCTGATATTATTAAGGTTGATATAA
>QKWP01000907.1:154741-198318 GCA_003550325.1 Gigaspora rosea | reverse complement strand
CAAAAACTTGCAAAAATTAGCAAAAACTTGCAAAAACTTGCGCTATTTCTCTAAAGAAGCGTTCTTGAAAATTTAAAAATTGTTGAAGGTGTGTTCTTGAAAGTGTAAGAAGTTGTCATTGGAATGTGCAAGGTTTCGAAAAGTTTTGTTTTCTCCAAAGTGCCGAAATAAAATAAATTAATAAAAAAATTTTAAAAATAAACCAAAAAAAACAAAAACAAAAAACACGAAACAAAAAAATAAATGAAACAAAACTTTGCAAGGACTTGCAATAACTTGCGAAAACTTGTGAAAACTTGCGAAAACTTGCGCTCATTTCTCTAAAGAAGCGTTCTTGAAAATTTAGAAATTGCTGGTATGTGTTCTTTAAAGTGTCGAAAGTCATAGTTGGCATGTGCAAGGTTTCGAAAAGTTTTAGTTTTTCTCGCAAAGTGCCAAAATAAAAATAAATAAAATAATTAAAAAATAAACTAAAAAAACAAAAACAAAAAACATGAAACCATAATATTCACACAACTCTCCCCAACGATCACCTGTACCAGATTTTCATACAAACGAAATATCAAAATACTGGAGTTAGATGAGAAAGCACTGCAAAAAATAGTTTTTATAAAGGTCAACTATCTGTTCGGGGACTCCTTTATATATTCGGCATGCAAACCAAAAGCAATAGTAAAAGAACGAGTGATAACAAGCAGGCGGTGCTTTAGTAAACACAGAATTTTGGTGAAGAAATTCTTTTGCCGACAAAGTTTTTTGCAGCAGCTTAATGGAGAACAGTATTTCGGTTTTCAAATACACTCCTTGGAAAATCTAAAGGACTTGAAACGAATACCCACTACCAAACTCATATGTCACTGTCCCTTTGGCTTTTTCGAAATTTCGACAAAGTGGGCATTTTGGCTTACCTTCTCCAAAAGATCGACAATGTTTACCTCCCCAATTTGGAAATGCGGCTGCCATTTTGGAATGAAGTCACGAGTGGATTTCAGTTTTCTGAAATAAATAATAAGCGACACGTGTTTGAGGAAACCTTGTAACGAAATTTTGTTCTAGAATGTTCTTATAGCCGTAGAGTTTTTTTTTTAAACACTTATCTCTACAGTTTCTTTAGGTTAGAAGCCACTTTTTCTAGTAATAGTTTTTCACCTACATATGATAAATTGAGTTTAGTTAGAGTAGAGACTACTTTTCTTAGTATCATGTAATTTTTAAAATAGTTCACTTGGTGCCGGGGCTTAATTGACCCAAGGCCTTGCTTTTCCTTTTTTTTTTTCTTTTTCTATCATTTGTTTTTTCGTTTTCTTTGTTTTTTCTTTTTCTTTTTTACCCCTTTTTATAGATATTTTGCCCTTTAGTAGTTTAGTTTTTTCCTCCCACTTCCAAGGATATTTCCTTTGGGAAATGCCCTTGTATAATGGAGCGAGGCTGATGGACTAGTCGGTGTCTTCTGAGATGCCGTGCGGCAATTCGCACTTGGTTTAGTTTAGCTAAATCGGGTAATGTCAGTGCTGTATTATTCTTTGTCTATTGAGTTTGTAATATTTTTTTAAGTATTATAATAAATCAAAGAGATCGTATTTGGCGAGTCTCGTCTAAGAGGAAAAAAAAAACACGAAACGAAAAATAAATAAAGCGAAACCTTGCAAGAACTTGCAAAAACTTGCAAAAACTTGCAATAACTTGTATCCATTTTTTTAAAGAAGCATTCTTGAAAGTTTAGAAATTGCTGAGGTATGTTCTTGAAAGTGTTGGAAGTTGTAGTTGGCATGCACAAGGTTTCGAAAAGTTGGTTGTTTTTCTTGTAAAGTGTCGAAATAAAAATAAAATAAAAAAATTAAAAAATAAATAAATAAAAAAAAATGAAAAAAAACAAAAAAAAACAAAAAAACGAACGAAAACAAAAATGAAAAACTAAAAAGTGAAAAAATAAAATAGAAGATTTAATTATAAACAAAAGATCTAATCTGATCTTGTAGTCCAGAATTTGAATATCATCAAACTATTTCGAACTATTTCGAAAAATCAGTCTAATGCGTGATTCAGGTTACAAATCTACTGATCCAGCTTGGTTTTCTAGTCCTAAAATATTTTGAAAGGGTTCGCAATATTTCGTAATATATTTCGAAATATTTCGAAATTACTTTCGTAATATTTCAAAAATTTGATATTTCGAAATATTTCGCAATATATTACATAATATTTTGCTTATATTACGGTTCGTAAGATCTAACATAAGATTACGCTATTATAAATTTGCTGATGTAATATTTCTTTTTTTTTTAAAATAAACATACTACAGAACAGTTACAGAACATAGCGTGATAGTTAGAACGATAAAGTAGGTATCAAAAATTTGCAAAGATGGAAAACGCGAGTGAAAAAATAATATTGGATATTGTTATCGTTATGGAATTGGAGTTGAAAAGAATAAACAAGTGATGAACATAAGGCTAGTATATGATAGTATTCTTTTTTTTCTTTTTTTTATTATAGTATAATGTTTTTTCTTTAGAATAAAATAAACATAGTATGGAACATAGCACTATAGTTAGAACAGACAGAGCATGATAGTTAGTATTGTTTATGATAGTTTTTTTTTTAAATATATTACTAACATTTTTTTTTTCTTTAGTAGTACAATTGTCATTACAGAACATAGCACGATAGTAGAACGAATATAGTATGATAGTAAAATATACGTAGCACAATAGTAATAATTAGTAATAATCGATAGATATTAGATTAAAAATCATGAATAACAATACTATTATACTGTATGCTTATTTTTAAATGTTTTATAGGTTTTCACAAGGTTTCACAATTAATATAAGATTTTATATTTTTTTATTATTATTACTAGCATATAACCTGTCGCGTTGCTCCGGAATTAAGTATTATTTGAAATTAATCTTCTTTATTCTTCAATTTTAATTTTATTAATAAATTTAATTATAATTTTTTATTATTTATTTATAATTTATATAGAATATATGGATAACTAATTAATATTAACGGTTAAGTATATTTATTTTATTAAAATTCTTATTTTTACATATTGTAATACAAACTAAATTTCAACCCAAACCCTATCTAACTAATAAGCCAATCCTAATTTGATCCCTAATCTAACCAAAATACTATTTACTATTGACTTTCAACTTATTTGATTTGCATTAATCATTTCGTTCTGCTCAAAAATATAATGCAAAAACAATTTATAAATGACGAATATAAATACCCATTTACCATTATATACATTTTTAACGATATCATTTGCATTAATAATTTCACTTGGCTCAAAAATATAAAGGTCATTTATTAATTATTGACATTAAAATTAGCCAAGCCAGTTAATAAGCATGAATATAAATACTTATTATCATACATATTCTTCAAACCTTTGGCTAGAGAATCCAAAGCTTATTAATAATAAAATAGAGTTAAGTCAGCAAACGCACGAACTTAAATACTTATTTACCATATATACTTTTCAAACCATTTCATTCGTATTAATTATTTAATTCAGCTCGCGAATCTAATAGTCATTTATTAATTATTAGAATTAAAATCTGAAAAGTATGAACATAAACTCTTATTTACCAGACATACCTTTCATTCGCATTAATTAATTAATTCACTCAAGAATCCAAAGGTCATATATAATTAGAGTTGACAAAGCATTAGTAAATGCTTATTTATCATACACACCTTTCATTTGCAAACCTAATAACCATATTAATTATTGATATTAAAAATCGGCAAATCAGTTAACAAAGCAAAACATAAATACTTATTACCATACATACTCTTTTAATCATTTCATTCGCATTAATTAATTTATTTGCTCAAGAAACTAAAGGTCATATTAATAATTAGAGTTAAAAACGGCAAAAGCAGTTTACAAAGCATGAAGATAAATATGTATTTACCATATATATCTGTCAAACCATTTCATTCAGCTCAATAATAGAAAGGCCATTTATTAATTATTTGGTGTTAAAATCAGCAAAATCAGTTAACAAAATACTTATTTATCATACATGCGCTTTAGACCATTTAATTTAAATAAATCGTTCTATTCGTTCGAGAATCTAAATATCATTATAAATAATTGGAGTTAAAATCAGTATACCTTAAACCATTTCAGTATAATCGGCAATATAATAGTTTTGGTAGAGCACTAAGTGAATTGTGACAAAACAAAAGATCGTGGCATGTTAAAATAATTGAACCGATATGACGCAATTTGTTTTTATGCGTATTGTTAGATATAATCAGCCAATCAGATTATAGTTTTGTCTCATATTGTTTGTCTCCTTATTGTTTATCTCACATACCGATACCGTTTATCTACACCATTCTAAATTATATATTGATTATTATATATTATATTTTAATTAAATATATATTTTTAATTAATATTATATATTTTATTATATATTATTATATATTTTTTATGAAAAAATTGAAAAAAATGACAAAAAAAAATAAATCCAAAAAAACTAACCCTGAAAAAAATAAAAAAAATAAAACCAAAAAAATAGTAATATTTTAAACTCTTTCAAATTATGTCACATGATACTAGCTCTAAACTATATATGATGACAAAATTATTTCAGGTTCTAAAACCCGAGATTAAAATTTGAAGACAAAATTGTTTTTGACCTATTTACTTGAAAAACGAAATTATTTGATACTTTTTTTGAATAGACAAAATCATAAAGAACATATTTATATAAATTTTATTTGCTTTTTCATATAAAAAATTTTAATTTTCTCTAATAAAGACAAAATAGACCTTTTTTAAAAATCAATTTCAGTGCTATCACTACTCTACACACTTGTTTTTCTCATCCTGCAATTAGCTATTATTTCTTTTTTTCTTTGTTTTAACTATAATATTCACTCATATTCACTAATATTTGTTTATATTTGCTAATTCTTAAAATGAAAAAAATGACAAAAAAAATAAAACCAAAAAAAACGAACCCAAAAAAAATAGTAATATTTTAAACTACTTTCGTACTTTGTCATATAATACTAGCCCTATGCACTTATTTTTTTACCTTGCAGTTAGCTATTATTTTTTTTTCTTTGTTTTAACTATCTTATTCACTTATATTCACTAATATTCACTCATATTCACTACTTCCTAAAATGAAAAAAATGACAAAAAAAAAATAAACCCAAAAAAAACTGAACCTGAAAAAAAATAACAAAAAAAACAAAACAGAAAAATAGTAATATTTTAAACTATTTTCACACTTTGTTACATAATACTAGCTCTATATACTTATTTTCTCACCCTGCAGTTAGCTATTATTTCTCTTTTTCTTTGTTTTAACTATCATATTCATTTATATTCGCTAATATTCGCTTATATTTGCTACTTTTTAAAAAGTGTTAGTGTTTTGCAAATTATTAGAGAATCTAGTATATTCTTGCAAAGTGGTAAAAAGTTAGAGTTGGTATTCTTGTAAAGTGTCAGAAAAGTCAGGTTGTTTTCTTGCAAAGTTCTAAACAAAGTCAAAAATAAAATAAAATTAAATTAAAAAAATAAGTAAAAAAAAGAAAACAAACAAAAAACAAAAATGTAAACAAACTAAATAAAAAAATAAATAAAGCCCCAAATCTCCATTTTTCTAAAGTAAGAGTTCGAGTTCTTGCAATTCAAAAATCGTTGAAGGTTTTTGCAAAGTACTAGAATAAAATAAATTAATAAAAATAAAACAAAAAACAAAAACAAAAAACATGAAACAAAAAAATAAATGAAGCGAAACCTTGCAAAACCTTGCAAAAACTTGTGAAAACTTGCAAAAACTTGTTTTCTTAAAAATTTAAAAATTGCTGAGGAAATTAGTTGTGTGATTTTGCAAAGTGTTAGAAGGCTGAGTTGGATTGCGCAAAGTGCCAAAAAGTTATTGGATTTCTTGAAAGTGCTAAAGAAGTTAAAGTTGGTAGTTTTGTAAAGTGTAGAAATAAAATAAAAAAATTAAAAAATAATAAATAAAAAAAAAATTGAAAAACAAAACAAAACTAAAAAAAAATAAACTAAAACCAAAAAAGCAAAAGGAAAATGAAAAAAACAATGTAAAATTGATAAAAGATCTAAATTATAAACAAAAAAAAAATAAAAAAATCTAATCTGATCTTGTAATATGATTATTGAAATATTTTGAAAATATTAGTTAAATGCACCCTTAATATAATCCAGATTACAGATCGACTGATCTAGTTTGGTTTTCTAGTTCTAAAATATTTCAAAAGAATTCGAAATATTAAAAGAAAAAAAATAAAAAGAAAAGAAGAGAAAAAAAGAAAGAGAAAAGTAAAAGGGAGAGCGGAGTAAAGGGAGAAAAGAGTAAAAATAGTATAAAACAGCTTTTTTTAAGTTTTTTTTTATATTTTATGGAATATATCAGATATGGGGTGAAGTCATTAAAAATGAAACAAATTTATTAGATAAATTTGTCCCATTTTTATTGACCTTCCCCATATATTTATGATCTATAGTAGCTTACAGATCAAATGGGCTTAATTAATTTTGAACTTTTTTTTTTTTACTAATATTTACCCGGTGACCCAGGTTGAAATTTTCGTAACAGGTCAGAACACTAGTAATCGTTAAAGATCTGTTAATTATTATATTGTTCCAAGTAATTACGATTATAATTAATTTATAGATATATAGAGGTGAGTTAGTAGAAAAGGAACAAATCATTTTTAGTTTTTTTTTTTTTTTTTTTTAAAGTGTCCACCTTGGGACTGAGGAATTTTTATTCAGGATATTTTGGGTCAGTGTCCCACTAAGGGCCACCTGCATTTGTTACATTGCCGAGAATACAACTAGCCACACATACAACTTTTGGTTGTCTAATTTAAGTAGTCCGCCCAAAAGTTACCCTGCGGGTTCCACACTAGCTACCATACCTGCAACTCGACTAAGAGATTGCCTATTTAAACCCTCTTATCCCTGCTCCTCCTGCCAACCCATCCTGTATCACCAAAACAGGCCCATTACATAAGCAGTCAGTCAGCCAGTTCCGGATGCTTATCCGTCGTCCTTAGGACCCATTTTGATTCTGTATCCTCGGCAGAAAACTTGGTAGAGCAGTCCCTGTCCCACTCAGGTAATACCTACACTTCGGTAACTTATGCATTCACCGAGGCGAACAACTTGCAGTCAGGTGATACCCAACCGCTACCATTACCTACTTCTGCTCTTATAAGGTTCGCCCCAACCCCGGTACCCACTATCACTTTCCTACCGGTCCTTTACCATTTTCCCAGACTTCCAATCTAGTTGGCCCGGAAGGGTTGATCTACCCGGCATTAGGTGCCATTATGGTTTTTCTTCTCTTGGTTCCCAATTCCTCAACATGGGTCCTTTTTCTCCGGTGCAACTCCGGCGGCCAGGTTGGTAGACCTTGTCCCCAAGGACAATGTCTGGTACTTCAGCTCCGGTCCAATATTCCGGTTTTGGTAGCACCATCAAAGATCTTTGCTATCTCCTTACTCGGGTCTTGCCAAATGGGTTTCTGTTTCCCCAGTTCCTTGGATTTGTTTGTGTCATGAGACACAACTTCGCCCGAAAGCTCCCATTCGAGATGGTAACCAAGAACTACAGGTAATGTACCCAACCGATTGACAGGAAACAGTTACCGGAACACAGGTCTATTTTTCAAAACATCGTTAATGGGATTTGAACCCTAGACCTGCCACTTGTGAGGTAACAACTTACCAACTTCTCTAAGTCGCCACACCCTCACAAATCATTTTTAGTAAAATTTTTTTAATTTTTAAATTAAATATCTTGACAACTATTAAATCAAATTTGCTAAAAATTTTTTTATTTTAATCTTGAAATTATATAGAATTAAAATAAAAAAAAATTATTAAATTTATTAAGATAGTTGTTAAGATATTTAAGCTTAAAGTCAAGAAAACTTTTACTTAGAAAAAATTTGTTTCTTTTCTACTAGCTCATCCCATATAACAATTTAATATTGAAATGATATATATCAATTATAGATATATATCGATTTTTATCCAATTAATCGATATATAATAATATTTTTTAATTAATATAAAACGATTAAGTGTTATATATCAATCAATATAAAATTTGCAGCCTTAGTGCAAATTATTAGAAATAATACTTCAGAACCCAAACATCTAGTACAGAAGTTATACTTTATNATAATATTTTTTAATTAATATAAAACGATTAAGTGTTATATATCAATCAATATAAAATTTGCAGCCTTAGTGCAAATTATTAGAAATAATACTTCAGAACCCAAACATCTAGTACAGAAGTTATACTTTATATGTTTTAGCAAAACCCTCAAAAATTTGAAAAAAAACCAGTTTTTGTAATTATTTGATATCTAATAGTCCAATTTGAATAAACTTTTTTCCTAGTAAGATATATTTAACAAAAAAGTTTATTCAATTCTGATCACTGAATTAAAAGTCATTTAAGTAAATATAGATTTGTTATTTTTAGCAAATTAGATCAAAATTGGCCAAAATCTAATTATAATCTATATAAGAAATGTCTGGGTCCTAATACTTTCTTTTGCAAATTAATAGAACAAATATTGCAAATCTAGCCCAATAAATATTACAATCTAAAAAAGTAGCAACACTATATATATTGTTAACTTTTTTAGCAATAATTGAAAATAGAAAAACGAATATAGCTATAGACAATAATCTAAAAATTACTAATACTACAATTTACTTTCTTTTAGACATTATTTCTCAAATTTTTTTTCTATACAACTGCTATATTTCATATATTTTTCAACTCCTTAGAGCTATATCATTAATTATCTAATTATTTTTTATTAGAGACCTACTCCCTTCTTTTTTCCTAATATAGGTTTCTTATATATAATTTCAACTTTTTTTACCACCTTCCTCTTTAAAAAATTACCTAATTTTTGTCACTCCCTTTAGTACTTTATATATCCATTTTATAAAAACTATCACAAAACAATTATACTAAATTATCAATTATTTATACTGGCAGAACCAACAAAAAATTTCACTATAGGGTTCCAATTTTGGTAGTATTACTGCATAATACAATACCTCTTATACAATAACAAACTATTGGTTTATACAATTTAAAAAATCCAATGAAAAACCCAAACCACCTTTGTACAAAATATTACTTTATTTTTGAAAATATTGATCATTTTTTAACCTGTATATTCAACTATTAGAATTCCAATATAATAATAAGAAGAATATTATAACAGATTTTAAATTACTTCTAATATAGCCAAAAATCTTCATACCAAAGTTTATTGAACTATATATAATCAAAAAAGTTTTTTTCGGATTCATTACTAATCATACACTTGTTTTGTTTTTTATACAATAAGGGGAGTGACAAAAATCAGATGATTTTTTAGGGGGGGAGAGGGTAAAAAAAAGTTGAAATTATATATAAGAACCTAACTATATATATATTAAGGAAGGGGGTAGGCCTCTAATAAAAAATAAACAGGTAATTAATGACACTGCCCTAACAACAAATCAATTTTGCCTACTAATATACTATCTTATAATCAAATATATTTATAAAAAGATATAGATTTTATCAAGAATGTTATAGCACTCTGAGATTTTTCTAATACTACTACTAATTGCTCCTTCAACACTTTTTAATTCTCTACTACCTACTTTATACTTTCTACAAAAGAAGGTTCAACAATTTATCAACTATGAACATTCCATACTTCAACTTTTAATTGAAGCCTAGAGGTCTATTTGACCATTTTAGCAAAGAATAAATTAAAAATAAAGTAGCTTTTATCTCTATTTTATTTAGATTAGTACTTCTGCATGTTATTTTATATAGAGAGAAGTAAGTAAAAAAGGGATAAATTTATCTAATAAATTTGTTTTTTTTCTACTGACTCTCTTCTATATGTAAAATTTACTATAATCTATTAATAAAAGATATAGAGGATAGATTTCTTTTTAAAAAAAAATAAAAAAAGAAAGATTTATACATATATTTTTAAATAAATTTAATTTAATTACTGATCCGGATAATATCGGCACTATTTCTATATTAGAAATTGGGGCAAGATTCCTATGATATTAACTATATGCTGAAATCTGAGCAGAGTCAAATGAAAAGTAATTTTTTTATTAAGTTAACGACACATGTCGATTAATTGAAAGTTGTAGAGCTCGATGAGACGCATCTAACGGTGGTTAGATCATCCAAATCGGCCGAGTGGTTGGCGAGATATTATTAAGAAACGATTGGCCGACTATGTAAAATCTCTATGTAAACAAATATTGTTTACATGGAGATTTTACATAGTCGGCCAATCGTTTCTTAATAATATCTCGCCATCCACTGGGCCGATTTGGATGATCTAACCACCGTTAGATGCGTCTCATCGAGCTCTACAACTTTCAATTAATCGACATGTGTCGTTAACTTAATAAAAAAATTACTTTTCATTTGACTCTGCTCAGATTTCAGCATATAATAAAAATTTATATTGTACTTATCCCCAAAATTTACTATTGTCCCAATATGGTAATAGTGCCGATTTTATCCGGATCATCAATTAATTAATTTTTTTGTATAAATTTATATATAAAATTAGATGTGTTGACTTATTTAATTTATATGTAACAACATTTTAAACCCCTGAACAAGAACATATCTAATTATTAATATATTTAATTTACAAACAAACCAAACTTCCAAAAAATCTTTCTATATATATATGGTATATAATAGATTAAAATTAGTTATACTGTAATCAAATTTTAAAATTAAATAATTTAATTTTTTGCTATATAGTAGATATAGTAAACATTTTTTAAAAAGTTATATTAATAAATTTTTTATTTTATTAATAAAATAAATAAATTTATTTTTAGAATTATAATTAAAATCACCTATGGTGATGATTACCACATTACATGGTAAGATTACGTGTAATGTTAAATTAAATAAATAAACTTTTTGATCTAATCAAATTTGATTTACTTTTACTTTTTTTCAGAGCTTCTTGTTATCGTACCTGGAATCGTTATTCGTCCCTGGTGTTTTTATTTGTTACTGCAACTGCTGATTGTCTTGGAGTCAGTGCTAAGTATTCATTTTTTTTTTTCCAGTTGCGTTTTCGCAGTACTAACTAGCTCTCTTTTCAGTTTCTTTCAGGTAATGTGTGACATTTGGAATGGGTTACTGGAATACGTTCATCATTGGTGCCATGTATTTTTCACTTGGTTGTGCTCATAGTGCTGGTGTGATTTACTGCATTGTTGGTACATCAAATTGGACTTTGAGCTATATATTTATTTTTTTCTGCTTTTTTTTAGTTTTCAGTACTATGTTTTCGCAGTACTAATTACATCTTCTTTTCAGGTAACAACAGGTGGCATTCAGATAGGTTACCGGAATATGTTTCATTGGTGCAAAATATTTGTCATGTTGTATTTGACGTTGTGTTCATCGGTTTAGTATCATGCTGGTGATTTACTGCGCTATGACACGCCGAATTGGACTTTGGAGCTAAGTATTCATTTTTTTCTTGTTTGTGTTGTGTTCTAAAAGTACTCATTTTTTTTCTTGTTTGTGTTGTGTTCTAAAAGTACTAACTAACTCTTTCTTTTCAGGTGACAGGTGTCATTCAGATAGGTTACTGGAATACTTTCGTTGTTAGTGTCAAATATTTGGTACTGCGCTGTAGTACATTGAATTGGACTTTGAAGCTTATTATTCGTTTTTTCTTGTTTGTGTGTTCTAAAAGTACTAGCTAACTCTTTCTTTTTAGATAATGGGTATGGAATACATTCTCCGTTGGTACGCTGAATTAAGGAGGTTTTTTTTAGTATTGTTAACTGTCTCTTCTTTTCAGACGACAGGAATACATTCGTTGCTAGTGCCGAATATTTGTCGCTTAACATTGTGCTAGTGATTTACTGTGCTATTGTACAGTATGTCGAATTGGACTTTGGAGCTAATTATTCAATTTTTTTTCAGTATTGTGTTCTAGAAGTCCTAACTAACTCTTCCTTTTAGGTAACGGTTGTCATTCGGATAGGTTACTGGAATATGTTCGTTACAAGTATCAAGTTTTTCTGAGTTGTATTTGGCGTTTTGTGCGTGGAAATTAGTTTTAGGTTAGGGTTAGGGTTAGGGTTTAATTATATTAGACTGAGGGTTTAGGAAAAAAGAGCGAAGAAAAAGGAGCGAAGCGGAGGTAATAGCTGAAGCAAGCGATTGCAATTGTTAATAAACGTTTATATAAATTGGTAGTGTTTACATATGTAATAGTGATGTCTTTTACTTATTAATAAAAAGAATTTAGTAATTATGATGTTATAGTACGTATGTGCGTTTTGATTGGTTGTTTCGTGATCACGCGATATAGGTCGTTATAAATAAAATTTTTGGTTACACAAAAGGGTGGTGATCGTCACCACTGGTTAGAAATATTCTTATTTATTAGTTTGATTATAGTAAATTAAAAAAAAAAAACATTAAAAATAAATTTGTACAAAAAAATTTTAATAACTATTTGAAATATAATATTTTTGCACTAGTTATAGTTATTAAAAAATCTTTGCTTAAAGTTAAAAAAAAATTTTTACTATGATTTTTTTGCTTTTTTTAAAATTTTTAAAATTTCAGTTTTTTTTTAATACCTAATTCTTTTAACCAATAAAATAAATAAAAAAAAATTCACTAAAATTTAAATATTCATCGAGAAATCTTTTAAGTTTTTAATAAAAACCTTTAAAATTTTAAGGATCTTTATGTCTAACCATCCCCAACGTATTCCGATCCGGAATTTGGGGACCTTCCTGTATGATTTCCCTGCATGAGTTCATCATTTCACAGACAATTAATTTTCAGGCAAGTCATTTCATAGATAGTTAATTTCACTGACAACTCATTGTAGACAGTTTATTTCATTTCCCATACAAGTTTTTTTTTTTATAACTTACACTAACAAACGTAAATATGAGGCAATGACTATAATGAGCAATAAACTATGAAATGAGTTGTTGATGAATAAATTGTCTACTAATAAATTTGTCTATAAAATGAACTTGGTTTTGAATTGATTGTCTGTAAATAAATTTGTCTGTGAACCAATTGTTTAAAGTAACTACGAAATGATTGTCTGCAGCCAGAATTATGTCATTATATATGATTACAAATTTAAATAAATTTTATTCTATTAATATATTTATTAATATATTATATGTGAAAACTATGTAATAGGTGATGAAATGACTTCAGTAAAAAATATAATACAATGTGTTATGAACAAAGCGTTTATATTGGCATTTCGTACCAGTCATGATAAATGTAGATTTTATTTTATTATTATGGTTTTGCAACTCAGTTTTAAGTCGTTTTATTCGATTAGTGCAAGTGACATAAGTTTACATAATAGGTATATTGAAACGTATGTCTCGTTTCGATTTATTTGTTTTCAAGTACTTTTTCGCATTTGATTTTTCATTTAGTTTGGTATTCAATAAGTGACTAACTCATTCCATTTGTAACTAATTATTTGTACATTTGGATTTGTTTCAGTTCCTGTATCGATTTCTAAGCTTGTATTACTGATTTAATAATATTAAAGTATTACGATAATAGTTTAAAGATTTTGCTTCATGATTTTTTCATGAAAAAATCTAATCGTACCCTATAGGGTATAAGAAAAAATATAATCCTTAAAATTAACAGGTTAGGGTTAAAGGTGTATTTATTTAATACCAAGTTGGGGTTTCTTAATAAAATTGATATAACTTTTTTTCTTATTCCGGGTATCATACCACTGGGTACTAATTAAAAAATTATAAAAAATAAATAATCTGTTAAATTCGAAGATTACTCATCAGTGAGGAGGTACGTAATTATTACGCATCTAGGGTTGTAAATCACAATCATATTGATTATAATATGTAATTTGTGTAAGTAAACATATGGTTACTTGTATGCCATATGACTGCTGTTTAATTCTTATATGGTTTAATGCACTTTTTCAAAAAAAAAAAACAAGTATTGAATTTTTTCATTTGTCTCCTGTGAAAAATTCTTTTTTTTATACGTTTTTAATATACAGTAATTTATTTTCGAGAAATTGCTACGCTAAATTTTCCAAATAAAGAAAGGGATTTTGATTATTTTTCTAATATAAGTAGTGCTTATTTTTTTAAAAAACTTTAAGGCTAAATAACTTTTTATCTACTGGTCCATTTTAAATAATTTTACTACCAAACTGTTCGTCTCTTTGAGACGATTCCAATGAGCCCAAAATCATTAAAATCCAATCACAGGATCGCAGGATAATGCGCTATCAAATAGTGATACTCCTAGAGGCTGGGTTTAGTCCTATGTCTAACCAATTAACCCAGCCTCTAGGAGTGTCACTATTTGATAGAGCATTATCTTGCGATCCTGTGATTGGGTTTTAATGATTTTGGGCTTATTGGAATCGCTCGAAGAGACGAACAGTTTGGTAGTAAAATCATTTAAAATGGACCAATAGATCAAAAGTACTAATAAATTACTCAAATTAGCCCATACGAATGTCTTTAGTTTTCTTTTCTTTAGCAATGTTTTAAAAGCATATTTAGCAATTATTATACATAAAATTTATCATAAAGAACAAATACAATATTTGGCAATTTTATAAAACCTATATTGCTCTATGAAAAACCTATTATACAATATAATGATCTAATAAAAAATTATATGACCATTCTTTAATTAAAAGTCAATTTAATACTGACATTTATTAGGAGTCAGCTATTATAAAGATTTTAGTACAAACCTAATTTAGATTCAATTTTTGGCTAAATCAGGAGAATAAGAAAGGCTTTCACTCAGTTCCAGCCAATAAAAGATTGCATAAAATTCCATAACCGCTTAAAAGTGGTTCTGCAATTATTCCGTATTCACTTACAACATCGATAATTAAAGAATTTTATCCTTGTTGGAATATGTATGTGTAGATTATATATATTTTTCTCGCTTTGAAGGAAACCTGTGAAAATTCAAAATTTTCCTGACGAAAAAATGTAACCTAAAATTGAGAAATGAAATTGTGAAAATTAAAATCCCAAAAAAAAAAAAAAAAAAATGCAATATAAAAGATTTAAAAAGATAAAAGACTTTCATGAGGCCTTAAATTTCATGCTGTTAGTATGTGATTTACAAGAAAAGCAGCAGTTCTTTGGTTTATAGATTGATTTGTTAATATATATTAAGATATATATATTTTGAAAAATCACTTCTTGAGAAATTAAACATTTAACGCGTTTTTTATATTATAATAATATTTTTATTTTCATTTTAAGATCTAAAAAAAATTTGAATATTTTGCTAGTTCTGTAGTTCGAAATGCAGCAGCAGCACATACCCTAAAAGATTTGCTTTTTAGTATGAAAGTATTCTATTGTCTACAAGGGCCCGCCTCCAACGTTATTTGTAAAGCCCTTTCAAGCTGCAAGAGATGAACTTGGGATATTTGATATGAATAGATCAAAAAAATGACCTTGACGAAAGACGTGATATGATAATTAAGTTTGTCAGGAATAAATAAGATCTATAGTATTTACTTGGATTAACCCTCATCACCCTCCTAATCTCTTTTTTATATATAGATGTCTACTCGTAAAAATGATTGTAATAAAATGCCATTACTTCAATTTTAATTCAGAAAATTCGATTTTGTTAAATCCAACAATCTCAAATTTATAAAATTATGAACATTTGAATACCAAAGTTGTAAATTGATGATTGTTAATGACATTAAATTCAAGATAAAGGGTGGTAAAGTCTCGGGTTGTATTAATTGAAATTATATCTTCGATATTAAGTTTCACGTAATTGACCCAATGTCTTTGCAATTCAATAACTTATTCATCGCCTTGCAAGCATCATGTTATTATGAGTGTGTGACGGGTTTTTCTAATATGTGATTCTATTAGTTTATGCTAAAGCTAGAAAAAAAACACAAAATTGCGTACATTAAGACTGTTTGTTTTCCTATTCGATTAAATTACTAATACTCATGATATCTTTTTTATGTGGCAAAATCCAAGTATCTTCTGCTTTATCTTCATTAGATTCCTGAATGTTATTTGTTGCTACGCCTATATCTTTTGTTGAATCAACACCACTAAAAGAGCTTACGTCGCGAGAATAGCTTGAATATGATGCATTTGTTGAATATATGTCAGTATGGCCATGTGATAATGTCGTGGCAGGAATTGTATTTGGAGAGGTTTTATATGGTATATTAACTGGAAATGGTGCTGAGACATTGTTTGGCGTAGGTCTATAGCCAGTCATGTACGTGTTGGAACCACCAGCATATCTATAATTTATTGTGGTCATGGGTTGTATGTTTGCTGAAGGTAGAATGAAATTAGATGTCTGTATGTATGGTAATAATTGTGAATTCGGTGCAGGAGTGGTGCCGACCGCCGAAGGAGTTGGTAAAATTTGACCCGTATCTGATTAAAGTGTGCAATAATATTATAAAATATTATAATTTAAATTTGTAAGATGTTATTAAATTTACTTGAAGTTTTTAATATATATATATGTATTATATTATATATGTATATAATTTACCTTTTTTTCTTCTCTTTGTTGCTCTTTCAGTACCATCTTTTTTCGTTGATTTTTTTGTTGGTTTCATGTTATTTCCGGTATTTTTACCTTCACATTCAATGCCATTATTGTTAGATTTTTTAGTATTTTTAACAGGCCTCTTTCGTTCTTTAATTGGTAAAGCCAAAATTTCTTGATTTTCTTGTTTGTGTATAGGACGTTTAACACTAGTCAGATCAATATTCATTTCCTGTACTGTTTGATCCAACCGTAAAATATTCTCAAATGGTTGAATTGGAGGAATTATTACATCATTGGAATCGATTTTAACAACATCAATAATCTCATCATGTTCATTATTACTCGCAGGCGTGCTCGATTGTATCGCCTGACTCTGCAAACATCTCGAGCAAACATATTCAATTTGTGAAAAATCTCTCGTTTTACGGAATCGTTCGTCAGTCTTTAAAAGGCAGTCGAGATGTTGCCACACTGCGCATCGATCACATGCAATCATATTACTGCCATCATTCTGTAAAATAAATAACAATTAAAAAAATCTTAATCGTTTGATGGTAAATTTTATAAATACTTAAATACCTACAATGTTTGTGCCAGAAATGCCGCATAAACAATCGAAATACCAATCTTCCGCTTGTTGAGTTTTAGCATAAAGTGTTGTGTCCGGTGGCGTTAAGTGATCTTGTATGTCATTAACTCGTTTAACTTTTATGTCATGCTGTTCCTCGATTATTGTTTCTTGCTCTTTTTTTAATTTATCATCCCTAGCTAACAACCGTAGCTCCCTTTCTTTTGAACGGCGCTCACGTGCTTGACTTCTTTCCTCCCTATCCTATTTATACAATATGTAAAAACATTAATAATGAATAAATGAATGTATATAGGAATTTATGCCTTCGCCTTTAAATAATAAATACCTTCTCAGCTTTAAGTTTTGCAAATTCCATTTGCTTAGCCTTTTCCTCCCGTTCATCCTGATCTTTTTTAAGTTGAGCAGCACGATCAGCTTCTTGTTTTTCGAGTTCTCGTTTTTGAATTCTTGAACTACGTTTCCTGTTAGCTAAGGCATCAAGTTTTTTTCGCTCTTTCTCCTTCTCCTATATCAATTAAGACTAGTTAATTGCAATGGTTAAAAGATCAAGTAGATGCGCATGCATTAATAGTTATTACTTACCTGCAAGGCAGCCAAAATCGGTGGTAATAGATCTTCAGTTAATAGCTTATAAAATGCTTTTTCTTGCGCATTTCTTGATTTTTCGAATCGCTTTGGAAATTCTTCCCATTCAGCAATTGTGACGCAAACCTATTAATTTAAAAACGTTTATAAAATTATATGTGACATATTAAATCTATGATCAAAGTAATGAATACTTACGGTCACCCAATTCGTGGATTCAGAAATACTCTCATTCACTTCAGGAGTAACATGTTTCGCACGACTACGTCTAGTATTCTTAACTTTACTTTTTTGTTTTTTGGATACATCCTTTTTTGGTGATTCTTTGCAAAGTCGATTATCTACAATAATAAAATAAGTTTATATGCGTTCAGAAACACGTAAGACCTTGATAGGTAACCAAAACTTACCATCGAAAAGCCAGTATGTATTGCCCTTAGAGTCATATCCAACCGGAGTGACTCGCTATTGTAGAAAAATTCATTATCATTAAAATATGGTAAATCCAAAGAGGACTTAATATTAATAGTGTTTGATTCTAATACCCATTCTTGCGGATTGTCCTGGTTTGACAATAAGTTCCTAAATCTTTCAGAATTCCGCATCTGCCAATGGCAAAGATCATGTAAAATCAAGACCTTTGTACACAAGTGTGATAATGTTAGCATTAATGAGAAATAACTTAAGTTACATGAAGTCATAACATACCTTCTGTTTTACAGATATATCTTCAAATTTTATGGAGCATGTTTCATCACCGAATGGGTTCTTTTCGGGCGCATATTTCTGATATTGTTGACGGAGATGTTGCTCCCAGTTGTCCAGACTATTCAGCATTATTCAATAAAAATAAAGTCAAAAAAAAAAAAAGAAAATTTAAATATAAACAACAATAAAGATTTTAAGTCAATTAAGTAGACATTTACGAGATATTTTTATTGAATGACAGTGTCCGTAGCATCTTCATGATTAAGCCCCCAACCTGGATATTATCATCGGTGGCTAAACTCCGCTCCAACTCCTAAAAAAATAATATCATAATGATTTATTACTGACTCACAATTTGATCAGTAACTGGAAATAATTTCAAACGAAGCTTACGTCAGTGTCAAATGAATCCAATCCAAATGCATCACAATATGTATGCATGAATTGGGATACATTTGCAAACTCCCATAAACCGCGTATGTGGAGTATTGCTTGTTGATAGTCCGGGTCGTGGTCGGAATATGTGGTTGACGACATTGGACTAGAATTTTAAAATCGGATGAGAAAAGACGACGCGTAAACCTTGAATCGTTCTTCACTTTAAATCATGTCTTTGACATACCTATATATAGTGTGACTTGTCAGTGAATGATAAAAGTTGGTGATTCTGAAATAAAAAAACAGATGAATTTTAGTCCAGAATTATTATGTGCACTTGAAAAAGTGTGCAAGATACTATTATAATCGGAAAGAAATCTATATAAGTGTGTGTATAAAGCACAACAGTTTTCTATAAATATCACTGGAAGAATTTTCACCATCTGTGAAAAAAAATAATTGAATTTTTGTAGCTTTCAAAAGTATTTTTATAAGCGAAGAAATGGTGCAAAGTAATTAAAATCATGTATCGTGAAAGATAAGTTTGTAATCTGACAAGTATTCGAGTAAGAATTTAGGCGTACTGAAGGTCTCTATTAGACCTTAATTACTTTACTAAGAGATATTCGCAAACAAACAGAATTTGAACAGAAAGTGGTTTTCTAACTTTTTCAATAAACACGGAGAAGAAAGTATGATGTTTCTTTCATTTTAATTAAAGGGCTCTTGAAAATTAAAAATTTATACTATACATGGTAAAAAATAAAGTGCACTATTTTAGCATTTATGTTGATTGATTACCTTACTAACACGGTAAATCTATAGGTGACTTCGAGATAGTTGGCGAAGTCGTTAATTATTAAAAGGATGTTGACTTGTTTGTAATGTAATGACGTATTTATATAAATGAACTTTATTGGACGCCGATCTTTTACAAATCTGTTGCTTTAAAGGAATTCTCAATCAAAAATCGGTGTTACATTGCAATCACTGATCAGCGTGTTGATTTATCTTAGGAAAAATTATAAAAAGGCACGGTTTTAGCTACCAGTATTAATTTAACTTTGTGCATCTTAAACAAATGGCTGGGATTTTTGACAAACCTAACAGAGTCATAGAGAATCAAAAGTATTTCCAAGTACGTTAGCTTGCGATTAAAACGAAAGGAATTCATTAATATAACTTTAATATTTAACGTAAACTTGTAGGCTCACGTTAATCAACCTCTTTGGCTTCGTGGAAGTGCTACTAGAAAGGCTTTTGTGTCCCTATATTTTGGTATTGTTGGAGTTGGTATTGCAGGCGCCACGTTTTTGATGTTCACCAAATTGATTCCGGTATATTATTATTATTATTTGTAGATTAACAAATTGATATTGTGTGAAGTTCTCATTAAAATGTTTTTTTTTAGGGCAAAAAATAACGATGGAGTCTTCTAGAATGAATACCTGATGTAAAACAGGCTAAAGATAATGTATTCAATGTGTTAGACCATTTGTGTCAAAATAAAATTCAACATTTCTATAATCAGATCTATTTTGATATATTTTATTCTCTTCGTTTAAAATCCATAATACTCTCATACTACGTATTCAAAAGAAATATCAGTAATATGCGGGTATCAATCAACATGTCATAGTTATGCTAAATATGATTTTGTTGAATATAGAAGTTGAATCTTATTTAAAAGTTTGGGAAACCTCAATCAATGAATTACCGTATAGACCCGAAATAGCGCTCACAGGCGTTATTTTGAAATTCGAATCTCCTTAAAATAGCACATGTAACCTCAAATTAGCGCCCATACGCGCCCCCGAATTAACGCGCACCCATTTAGAGTGTCCAGGGTACTGCTCACACTAAAAATAATTTATTATTTTGTTCTTATAAGAAATATGTGATTAAAATCAAATTACAATGTAAAAAAAATATTTTTAGAGTGAGCAGAATTATGCACCGCAGTACCCTGGACACTCTACACCCATTAATCAGCGTCTCTGAAAATCAGCCCTTATTTTCGAAATAACGCACATGGGCGTACTCGAAATAACGCGCAGGTGGGCGTTATTTCGATCAAATTTAATAAAATTTTTTTTAAAACAATTCTAAAAACTTATAGAATTTATTTAAAAAAATTTTTGACTAAATTTGATTAAGTTTTGGCTAAGTTATTTTTGTTTAAAGGTTCAAAAAAATTTCATTAAAAAAGATTTGGTGCGTTTCTATTAACTCACCCCCAAATATGTAATTTATCTAATTCTTCTAGTTATATTGAATCTCTACAAGGATTATTTATATGCATTATAACCTTATTTATGTTTATATGCCGGTCTTTTTTGTAATATGTACTCTTCACTGTGCTGATTTCTGTATTTGTATCACTGTATAGTATAAGTGATTATAACAAATCTATTAGATATTATAGTATATTAGGCAAATTTTAGTAATTGTTATTTTGTTAAGCAATATATTTAAAATATATAATAATCCGAAATCATTACTACTATAAAATTTTCGCCATGTAATCATTATGCTAGAATTTTTTTAAAAAACTATTATTAGTTATGAGACATATCTTTTTATTAGTGTTGGCTAATGACTGGACTCGTGATTCGTGAATTAGACTCAGAAGAGTATATGATTGAATTATTTTTATTCAAGTTATTCGAGTCACGAAGTTAATTATATTTTATTCACGAGTAACTTGTGAGTTATAATTTCATTATAACGGGTCATATTACTAAGTTCAATTAATGATATTATGATTTGCTATATGCTAGCATTGCCTTTTATAGAGATTCAAAGTATTTAAATATTAGTCAAATATTCAAACTAATATGTAAATTTATTAAAAATATATATAAAATATAGTATTTTTTTTTTCAAAGCGAGCTCGTGCCTCAATTCTTTTATTAGATTTCCATAAGGTTATTACAAATATAATTACAATAAGTTATACTAATTTTTAGGGGAGTATGAGGCTAAAACTAAGCTATCTTAAGATGTGCTATTTACTTTTGATCTAAGCTTTCACTAAGAAAGGTCACGATCTTACTAGTATATATATGGGATTGTGAGGGGTGATATATTTGTTGTGATGAATTGATGTAACAATTTGTTTTGTTTATAGTGTATAGAATATTTTACAGTGTTTGTCTTTGTATTGTTTGCATTGCTTGCTTGGGGTATTGTAGAGCATCTTGTTTTCCAAATTTTAATTCGTATTTCTTTTATCACATGATGGTAGAAGTAGATGGTGGGATGTTTCACTGCTTTTATACCTTGTAGTAGGGCTATTTTTTTTCGTAATAATGCCTATTAGGAGCCTATTTTGACCTGTGATATGTGTGTAAGAAATTGTTTATAAATCTGTTTGTTTGCAGATTAAATTTATTGATTGTTTGGTTTAAAGTTTGTGATACTATTTCTTGAATTGTTGTGGGTTGTGGGTGCATGTTAATATGTGTAGTAGTTTCTTTGCTTGTTGGTTGCATCAATTGCATGCCATGTTTGGATATTTTTTAGAATCTCGGGTATGAAGGTTGATTTGTGTTGGGAGTAAAAGTGGGAACATTAGAACATAAAATATATAGTATAGCTATAACTAGGTAGCTACCCAAATTTTATATACTATAAAAGAGTAGCTACTTTTGACTTAAGAAATGTTTTTACCTAGAATAATTTGATTTTAAAAGTTTTATAGTGAACTGTATGGGGTGTGTTGATCTAGCCAGAGGGTTGTTGTAATAGTTGAATATTTGTTCTAGTTTATATTTTTATATTGGTATTATAGTTATAAATTTTGGCTCTATTGTGCTAGTTGGTGATTACTCGTATTTTTTGTAGGTGTTTTAGCAGTCTTTTTGAATTATGTGAAAAGATTTCATTTTGTAGTTTTGGGATATAGTCATTATAGAATATATTTTCTAATAAGACTTCTATTGGCTTTGCAGAAGCAAGATTTTCTATCTGGAGTAATAGTTCAAAAAAATATAGTATTTTGATTTAATTTAAAAATAAAATTTTAATTTTTTTTTGTTTTTTATTATTACAAATATTTTTAATAAAAGCTTTATTTGAGGGTCAGTTAAAGTAAAGTTAACTCAATATAGTATATAATCTATATATTGCATAAATTGAATTCTAATATAAAAACCTTTTAATTGCTTATTTAACATCCCTCTTATTTAGCTTCTCTTTTATAATCTTGCCCTTATTTAATCTTGCTATTATTTAATCTTTTTTTTATTTAGATATCTTAGATTTAAAAAATAATAGCCAGAACTAAAATACAGATGAGACTATAAGCTTTTTGAAAACTATTAAACTAATTATATAATAAATAATTAAAAAACAATAATTCTATAGTATTATCTATAATATTTAATTTATTTACTTTCTAATTACTGTTATAATAGGAATTATTAAACTTTTTTTAAACATTATTAAAATTAACAGAAAGTATAAGCCACAAGTTAATTATTTTACCTAAAGACAAAAAGTAAACTCTTAATTAAGAGTTAATAATACTATTAAAATATTCAAAAAAGAAGTAGAATAGATGAATACTTTATATTTAAAATCTTTAAGCATTCTCTCAGCCCATCAATACTAGTTCAAGAACTTTCTATAAACTTTTACAGAATTATAAAAAAAAGGCATCAAGCATTTTTTATTACAATACAAAACAGTATATACTTTAATATTCCAATACTTAGAGTTTCCTTTTAAAAGAACCAAAACCAATTACCAAGTTCAAGCAATACCTATTTTTTTAACAGAAAATCCTATTTTATAATAGGCCATCTTATTACTTCTAATACATCACATATTAATATAGCAAATTAAAAATATATATATATATATTTTTTTTTTTTTTTAAAGAGAGGTCTATCCTCTATTTCTTTATTTATAATTTTGCAGATAATTACATATATAAGTACATGTAGAGATTTGCTAATCTATTGGGAAATAGAGGCAAGAGCTAGTTTACTTCAACCTAATTTTTTATTAGAATAGTTATAGATCTCTAGTTTTCGAGTAATTTGTGTAAGAATAAGTGACCTAGTATTATAGAGAGTTGGATCTTTTGTTGAATGTAGTGAGGAGTAGAAGGTTTGGTAGATGTTAATGTTGGTATAGTAAGTGTTGTGGGATAGGGAACTGCATCGTTGTATCGTAACATTAGAGATGTTAACAGAGTGCTCCAGGATAGTGTAGTACATACTCTAGCAAAGTATCCCTTAACACCACACCATACTGAAGTATGAATCAGAGTATACTCCAAAGTGTAATCGGAGTATAACCCAGATTATAACCCGAAGTACTATGTGCTAAGCACTATATAATACTTTAGAGTTTATAGTACCATATTTTCCCGAAAATATGCTATTTTATTTTGGGAAAATATAGTAAAAAAATATATATATATAATAATACTTTGGAGTATAATTCATTTTGTATTAGTAGTATTACTCTGAAGCAATTACTCTTATTAATAATATCTTAGTAATTTAAGGTGGCGTCATGTCTAGACCACACCAGTATGGAGTGAGTTATACTCCATAGTTACTCTGAAGTACCTTAGGAGAGTAAAAAAATCAGGTGATTTTTTAGAGGGGGAAGGAGGTAAAAAAAGTTGAAATTATATATAAGAACCTAGCTATATATATATTAAGGAAGAGAAAGGGTGTAGGCCTCTGATAAAAAATAATCAGATGATTAATGACACTGCTCTTACTTCATTAATATTTCTATGTGACATCCAGAAGAAAAGCAAAATTTCCTTGTAAATGAATTCGGTTATAAGATAGTGGATTAAGGGTGTGTGTCTAGTTTGAAGTAACTTGGTATTAAAAGGTGCCAGGGTGAGGTTGGTGATAAAGCTAATAGGAAGTCGTTGTTGTATGTGAAGTTGTATGAATTGATAAATCTGTCTATATTATAAAGAGGTAATTCAAGTTTAGTAGCAGTTTTAATAAGGATCCTTTTTAGTTCTGTATTGAAATTGAAGGGGTTGCTTATACAGATTAGTAAGTGTGATACATCTTTGGAGGCTAAGTAACATCTTGGCATAGATGGTTTGGGTATTTAGATAGATTCTGAAGTGAAATAGAAGATGTGTTAAAAGTTTTTCAGCTAGTAGTTTTACTTTAAAGTTTTTTAAGTTTGATATAAAGGAGTTGGTATAGAGGCCTTTCAGTTTATCATTGTATGAGAGGTTGTCGAGAGTATGGTTCTAGTGGATTTTGGTATTTGTTAAGTATTGATCCCATAAAAATATTCTCTATTGATTGTACCATTTTAAATCGTTTGTTATCTGGTGAAGTTGTTTGAGCACTGTTTTTACTGCATCAGCGAATTATATATACATAATATTATGTAAGATATTATGGCCCGTAATATTACGAAAATCTTATGATTGCCACGGGTTATATTACGTTATATTACGGTAATATTATGGTTATTATTTCGAAATATTTCGAAATATATTGCGAAATATTGCGAAATAGACCAAATAAAAAAATGCAAATTACCTCCCCTACAGGGGTCGCATACTCATGCAGATCAATAAACTAATGCGCGCAGGAGGTAATATTTTGATATTTTCGCATTGTTTTGCAATATTTTGCAAATTTCGAAATTTTCAAAATTTTTTAAAAAATAAACGATATACATATTCACATAATCATGCTTTTTTACAGAGTTTCGCAATATTTCGCTCGGTTTCGCAATTTAATATAAAATTTTATATTTTTTATTTATTATTATTATACATTATATTTTACATTTATTAAATGAGTATTGCTAATCTTAACAGGGTGTGAAATTCACAACCCCACATTAACCAATTAAATTACAGAATATAAATTATCTTTATTTAATAGTAATGATTGTAATAATATATGCATGCTTTAATATTTTTCAACTTATTCTCAAGTTTAAATATAAACTTGCAAGTATTTATTGCTTTTTAATTAGTTTTTAAAGATCTTTCCTTCCTTTACATCTAAAACGTTTTTAAATATTTCGAATTTATATCTTTTTAGTAATCTTTTTGCAAAAATTAACGAATGCTTACTAGCTTCTGTATTTTCCAAACCTATAACATATTCTACTAGGATTTGTATTATTTTATCAACAATCACTTTATAACAACTTTTTTATAAAGTAATTCACAGGCAAGATTAGTTTACAGACAAACAGGCTTGTTTCGTAGTGTATTTCAACGATAGCCTATTTCTTTTTTTTGTTTTTTATAAATTGCACTAATCTTAACTTTACTTCTAGACTTAACTTTAATAATGTTAACTAAATTCCTTTGCCTGTAAAATGAGCTGTCAGTAAAGTGAACTTATTTGTGAATTAATCGATTGTAAAATAGTCTTATCTGTGAGCTAAATTAAGTTATTCCATGTTTTACTAATTGTAGGTTCTGGTATTTTTACTATTATTTTTGGGTACAACTTAATTCAAACTCAGTAGGGAAATAGTCTCCAGCCGTCAATTAATAAAACGAGAGAATAACACCTTTATTCACCATTACGGAGGGATAAAATCAATTATTTCCCCAGATTTTTTCTTTTCGGCTCCTATTGGAGCTGAAAAAATCTTGCATTATTCCCACCATACCGGTGAATAAATAGTACTTATTGTCTATAAAATAAGTGGCATTAATTCTTGGTTCTTTCAATTTTGGGGTTCTATTATATATAAAGTTGCAAATTGGTTTATTAAAATTGCTATTTAACTATTACATTATATTAATATATTGTTGATTCAAATAACGAAACTGACCAAATTAGCGAAAATTCTTTTTCTAAAGAATCGACAGGTTTGTAAAGGACTTATTAGAGAGTTTTTCTTTGAAAGAAGGACAAAAGAAAAGTTAGTTATCAACTTTAACAATTCAGCTTTTTTTTCCCTGGATGGTGCGTTTAATTCCTTTTAATTGCTCTCAAAGTTTTTCGTCATCACTATTATTTTGCCTAGCAACAACAAAAAAAACCAATTCTATTTCGCACACGTGAAGCCTCTGGCTGGTGTAGATTTGTATTATTTGCCAATAATAACTTTGCTTATCCGACATGTCCTATGTGCGCACTGGATTTTTCGTATATATTATTCGACCACTTTCTAATCATCTGTATAACTCAAATTTCGATCACTCTATATTTAAAATATTTTTACAAAGTTAAGTATTTATTAATTTACAGTAAATATAATAAAAACAGTTACATTTATGAAATCTAACTAATTTTCAAAATTATTTTTAGGTCATAACTTTGTATGAGGAAGTTGAATAATGATACTTATTACAGATAAAGGTTTTCGATGTTTTCCATAAGAAGCCAACATCAGAGAATTAGAGGATAAGGAGGTTTAAAAGGTGCTGTCACAGAAGAATAAGGGTATGAGGCTTTAATTTTGAAAGCCTTGAAGTTCTAACTTTATTTGAATTTTGAACTTGAGGCAAAACTTGAATTGCCATAGGAACTTCTGTTGCTCGTGCTATAGAAATTTCTGTTGCTTGTGCCGTAGAAATTTCTGTTACTTGTGCCGTAGAAGCTTTAATTGTCTGTGCTGTGGAAGTTTGCTTTGCTTGTGCCGTAGGAATTTCAATTACTTGTGCTATATGAATTTGGGTTGCAAAAACTCTAGTCGCTTGTGCTTCAGGGATTTGGGTCGTTTGTGCTTCTGGAAATTCAATTTCATGATGTATATTTTAAAATTGTAATAAGTTAATAAAAAGCAATAAATCCGAAGTATTTTAAAATTATAACAAAAAATATCCAAATACATATTTACTTTGAATGAAAGTGAAAAACAAGAGGTAAACGAAAGAAATTAGTAAGCGAACTAAAAGTAAACAATGGAAAGTTTAAATGATTAGAAAGTGATCGATTAATATATATATGAAAAATGACAGTGCTTACGTCAGACATTACGGATAAAAATGTTATTAGTTAAGAGTAGGGTGAACATAGATCATTTTTTATATGATCTACGTAGTATTTTAAAATTTTATATAGTAAATAAAAAAATGCTTTTGATAAATTTTTTTAAGGTCTTGACCAATTTGTATAAAATTTATATAGTAGGTAATTTTAAATAGTTTGTTTATAATAATGAAGTTGCGCAATGTCCATTACTTTAAAAAAAATCAACTTTATATATAACTAAATTTTTGTAGGACGTTATATGATTTTTGTAGGTTGTACAAAGAATTGATTGGTTAGATCATATGATGTTTACATGTAAATCATATGATATCATATAAATTGGTTATACAAAGTTGATCTACAATCGATTTTATATGAAATTAGAAATTTGTACACCCTACCCTTAAGTTGTAATGAAAACAGATTACTCCTAGATAATTCACGTGGTTTTGCCACGTGATTTACATAGTAACCTAGCGATAAATCAACAACTTAACCAATAACAAGTACTAATTTATTCACTAATAATCAATTTAGTTATTCATAATTCACATTTTATGACTGTATAATTTATCATAAAATAAATAATTCAATATGTATTTAACAAACCATATGAAAAATAATGATTTAACTTACATCTATCA
The DNA here is from genome assembly GCA_003550325.1 of Gigaspora rosea. Taxonomy (NCBI): domain Eukaryota; kingdom Fungi; phylum Glomeromycota; class Glomeromycetes; order Diversisporales; family Gigasporaceae; genus Gigaspora; species Gigaspora rosea. Next base: position 169,821 of record QKWP01000907.1, on the reverse strand, counting down.
CAAAACTATGAGGATTTTCATTAGTGTAATTGATATATTTAAATTTACTACCCAACCACCTAACCAAGTTGCACAAAATACAAAACTAAGTCCTCCATAAATGTTTTAACATAGCCTGGTATAACGAATGGTTATATGCATAAATTCTTATTAAATGTATCAGTCTTGCGATTTCTGAACCAATTTGATTTTCTGATCGGAGCTTCAACTAAATATTACATCCTTAATTTATAATTTAAATAACGATAAGATTTCCCAATCAGATAATCAAATCAGCTCAGAAATCATGGGACTAGAGCTTGTACCCGTATAAGCGTTACCCGGGTAACCCGGTTAACACCTGTCAACCGGGTCATAGCTATCGTTAACCGGTGACCCGGATAAGCATAATAATGTGACGTACAACGTATGTACAGTACGTATGTCCGTTGGGAGTGAGGCCATTTTAAATATTATTATTTAAACCCAGTATATTTTCCAATGACCTCTAGCCGTTGGAGAATAAACTGATTATGTTACGGCTATTATCATGATTCTCGGGGCACCTGTAAAATTTGCTGAATGATTTTTAGGCCGGTTAAACTTATATATTAAATTTTATACATAAAAATTAANAATAATATAAAGGTAAAGATAAAATACAATGTCTGGGTCTATCTAGTCTACCTTGACTAAGGGAAATTCTGTGCCTTTAAATACATTTTAGAATAAGCGCTATAAGCGTTAATTTACAAGAGCAACATAAGCGATATAAGTGTTATAAACGGTATAAGCGGTATAAGCATTATAAGCGATATAATCATTACAAGCAGTATAAGCGGTATAAGCGGTATAATCGTTATAAGCGATATAAGCGATATAAGCGTTATAAGCGATATAAGCGTTATAAGCGATATAATCGTTATAAGCGATATAATCGTTATAAGCGTTATAAGCATTATAAGCGATATAAACTATTCTAAATGTCTACTTCTTAAGATTATAAAATGCAAAATAAAATAATAATAAAATACAATAAAATAATGACTATTCATTCTATAACAATATATTGTTGATTCAAATAACGAAACTGACCAAATTAGCGAAAATTCTTTTTCTAAAGAATCGACAGGTTTGTGAAGGACTTATTAGAGAGTTTCTCTTTGAAAGAAGGACAAAAAGAAAAGTTAGTTATCAACCTTAACAATTCAGCTTTTTTTTCCCTGGGTGGTGCGTTTAATTCCTTTTAATTGCTCTCAAAGTTTTTCGTCATCACTATCATTTCACCCAGCAACAACAAAAAAACCAATTCTATTTCGCACGCGTGATGCCTCTGGCTGGTGTAGATTTGTATTATTTGCCAATAATAACTTTGCTTATCCGACATGTCCTATGTGCGCACTGGATTTTTCATATATATTATTCGACCACTTTCTAATCATCTGGATAACTCAAATTTCAATCACTCCATATTTAAAATATTTTTACAAAGTTAAGTATTTATTAATTTACAGTTAATATAATAAAAACAGTTATATTTATGAAATCTAACTAATTTCAAAATTATTTTTTGATCATAACTTTGTATGAAGAAGTTGAATAATGATACTTATTATAGATAAAGGTTTTCGATGTTTTTCATAAAAAGCCAACATCAGAGAATCAGAGGATAAGGAGGTTTAAAAGGTGCTGTCACAGAAGAATAAGGGTATGAGGCTTTAATTTTGAAAGCCTTGAAGTCCTAACTTTATTTGAATTTTGAACTTGAGGCAAAACTTGAATTGCCGTAGGAACTTCTGTTGCTCGTGCCATAGAAATTTCTGTTGCTTGTGCCGTAGAAATTTCTGTTACTTGTGCCGTAAAAGCTTTAATTGTCTGTGCTGTGGAAGTTTGCTTTGCTTGTGCCGTAGGAATTTCAATTACTTGTGCTGTATGAATTTGGGTTGCAAGAACTCGAGTCGCTTGTGCTTCAGGGATTTGGGTCATTTGTGCTTTAGGAAATTCAATTTCATGATGTATATTTTAAAATTGTAATAAGTTAATAAAAAGCATTAAATCCGAAGTATTTTAAAATTATAACAAAAAATATCCAAATATATATTTACCTTGAATGAAAGTGAAGAACAAGAGGTAAACGAAAGAAATTAGTAAGCGAACTAAAAGTAAACAATGGAAAGTTTAAATGATTAGAAAGTGATCAATTAATATATATACGAAAAATGACAGTGCTTACGTCAGACATTACGGATAAAAATGTTATTAGTTAAATTGTAATGAAAACAGATTACTCCTAGATAATTCACGTGGCGAAGCCACATGATTTACATAGTAACCTAGCGATAAATCAACAACCTAACCAATAACAAGTACTAATTTATTCACTAATAATCAATATAGTTATTCATAATTCACATTTTATGACTGTATAATTTATCATAAAATAAATAATTCAATATGTATTTAACAAAACATATGAAAAATAATGATTTAACTTACATCTATCACAAAACTATGAGAATTTTTATTAGTGTGATTGATATATTTAAATTTATCACCCAACTACCTAACCAAGTTGCACAAAATACAAAACTAAGTCCTCCATAAATGTTTTAACATAGCCTGGTATAACGAATGGTTATATGCATAAATTTTTATTAAATGTGTCAGTCTCGCGATTTCTGAACCAATTTGATTTTCTGATCAGAGCTTCAACTAAATATTACATCCTTAATTTATAATTTAAATAACGATAAGATTTTCCAATCAGATAATCAAATCAGCTCAGAAATCATGGGACCGACACTTTTTTGCGGCACAACTAAGCTACTCAATATTTTTATTTCCTCTTGTGTATCCTTGAATTGTTAGATATCTGATACCATGCTTCGCTTGTGTTATCTTCATTAAATGCGCATATTTCTGTAACTAGAATATAGTTATAAATATAAGTTTATATTTATGCGACTCTTGAATAATTTTTTTATGTTCGCCAACTTATTAATGTGAATAGAATTAATAAATATCCTTTTATACTCACACTAAAATAGTATGATTAAAATAAAATTAAATATGTTCATGAATTGAATAACTTATTTTAAATGCTTATATTAATAAATGCTCTTTGTATTCATGTACTAAATTAATGCAGATAAATTAATAGTAAATTTATATATTTAAATAGCTTACTTTAAATACTTAGATTAATAAATATATTTTATACTCACAATCTTTATATCCTCTTCAACTCCTATACAGTTTTGATACTGAGTTTTGAAATTATGTTTCATTCTTTTTCTTATTTTTGAATAAATGAATGCCTTATATTCAATACTCTCCCGTTTGATAACAATGACCAGCACTAAACAACCCATCTTATTATATCCTTAATAATGAAATGGTTATTCTGTTTTAATACCAATTCCATAATAGTTATACCCAATTAAAAATATTCTATTAAATTTTCAACTTTAGCAATGTTTTAATGATTATGATAGCAAGATAATACTTCAAGTGCCTTATGAATTTTAATTATTAATAAATGATGTATATGCTTACCAAATTGTTAGCAAAAGTTAATTATTAGTAAATACTTATAAACACAAATTACTAATTTTATATTACTTTATACTTACCAAATAAACTATTTAACATACGAATAAATGGTCAGGGAATTAAAGACGATAATACTTAAAATTCAAAGCCAAATAGCAAGAACACATTTCAATAATAAGTACTTATAAACATAATTGCTGATTTTAAATGAACTAATAAATGGTTTTTATCTAAGTTATTTGATTACCTTTTGATTATCCCTTAAATTTCTCTAAAGCTTTTCAATTAAATAATAAATAAGCTTAATTTTAAATACTTATAATTCTAAATTAATACTAATAAAATCAAATTATTAGTAAATGCTTATAGCTGAATTGCATATTTTAAATATTTAGATAGGCCATCTTGAATTAGGCTTTAAATAAATCAATACAAGTCCTTAAATCTCACTAAATTGGTATGATTGCTGACTTAAAAGGGTCTTTTACTCGTAAATTAATATGAGTAAATAACCTTAGGTGCATTAATAGTAAACACGAGTTTGTAAAAATGATTTTTGTGGTCATCAAATCTAAGCACGTTAACACGAATAAAATTATTAGGTAAAATTGTTTAGTAAATACTTCTGAACTTTAATCGCTAATTTAAATGTTTCTTCACACTTACCGAATTAATAAATAAATAGACTTAGGGTGCTCTCAAGTATCACTCTCAATGTGATTTGCTAGTTATAGAGATTGTGCACAGGTACTACTATTAATTGAAGTAAGCATTATGGTAATTTTGCCAAAGTTCATTTTGCGAAATGCGGATATTAAATTTTAGCCAATCAATGCAACTCTATGATAAAAAAAGATGGTCTCTGATCATCTTTTATTTTGATTGCGATAATGAACTTGTTTGACCGAATAATTTATTTTCCACTAATTAAAAATTGTGCCCGACCTAAGAATTTAGGTGCTTGAGAGCACCCTTAGTTTATATTATTATGGCAAAGCTTATAGAATGCTATCTTATTACACAAGTAGTTAAGTTAATCAGGCATTTAATTTTCTATATAAGCATTTAAAATCACTTTTTTTAAGCGAATTAATTTTCATACTTACCAAATTCAAAATAAGGTAATTCAGAACTATCATTTTATATAAACCAATAAATTTTTTATTTCGTTAAGTTAATAATTCTAGGTATTACTATTAACAATAAAGATTTGTAAGTTTAAGTATTCTACCAAATTAAATTAAAAAATGGAATGTTTTAAAAAATAGGTTTAAAATGAATTCCTTACTAACCTGAAATGAGCTATAAAGATCACTATTATTAGTGCTCAGTAATAAAAAGTGCAATAATATTGTACTTTAGAGAAATAAAAAAACATTCATATTTAAAGATAATACATAGCTGCACTTAGAGATAATATAAATTTATTATTAATGTTACCTGTTTGTTTCACTATCGATAATTTTAACTTCAAATTAAAAAAATTTGCACTATGAAGGAATCGGATTATAGTCGCAATTTGTAATAATATATTCACGATATCCAAAATCAAATAAAACAAATTAACGTGTAATTTAAATTAATAATTACAGAATTAACACACTAAAAAAAAACTCTCATAATTGTGAAACACAAACTTCCCAAATTTGCATTTTTGACCCTATTTAAAATGGCTAAAAAAGTTACTTCTCGTATCACGAAATTGGTGGTGTTTTATATTGACTATTCTCATCCTCTTGCTCTTCAAAGTGCTTTCCGGTAGAGCTAAGTATGAAACGAAATACTTAACAAGACTCAGTAAGGGCAGTGTCATTAATCACCTGATTATTTTTTATCAGAGGCCTACCCCTCTTCCTCTTCCTTAATATATAAATAGTCAGGTTCTTATATATAATTTCAACTTTTTTTTACCCCCCTCCCCCCCTAAAAAATCACCTGATTTTTGTTACTCCCCTAAATTTATATAATTTGTGTTGATTTATTAACAAAAATTATTAAGTTAACATGGATTTTTGATCTTTTTAATTTTTATTTCCGGATTTTTTACCGTCTAGATGAATTATAATCGCTAAAATTAAAGGCCTGCTATATTTTGTATTTTACTAAGCCAATCATTTACCACTATATTTAATCTATTAATGAGATTGATTTTCCGGTATTTTTACCGTTCTGAAAAGGCTATAATAAAGTTTTTTTTTTTACTAACTTAACATCAATTAACGTTTACCAAACATTTACCCTTTAACTTGTATATAAAAAAATCAGGTTATTACTTTAAAAGAACGATTATATTAAAAATTCTCTCATATATATCAATTTTTACTATGATCTCGCTAAATATCACTATCGATATGAATATAAAAGCAATCCAAATAGCTTAATATTAATGAGGATCCTCTTCATTAAGAAAACCATCTTGAAACCCGCGCAAAATATTTAATTATTGATGCAAATTCAAGAAAATCATCTCCTCTGCGCAGATTTCATCTTTAATTATTATTCGTAAATGGAATTTAAGTAAATTCGGAATATTATATAAAACCAGCATTTGAGATTGATTTTATCATATGCACACCCATACACTAACCTTAATTTAATTAGAATCTACTTAAATTCCATTTCCACTTACAACATATATGTACAGTACGTATTTATAATTGACCTAATTAAATATCCTATGTAACAACTAACACAAGACTCACAGGATTTGCACGACGTTTTACCTTGTTAGTAAATATAGAATAAAATATAGGCAGTTCTTAATCTAGTTTCAACTTCCAATTTATTATAACGCAAATTTCATAAAGCATAAATTAAAGCTTTATCAGAATGAGTTGAATTATAATGCTAATACTAATACAATCTTACTAAGCTAATTTTGTTTAGCCTTACAAGTAGCACGATTATGACCTTTTTTTCCACAATTTTTACAAGTTTTTTGATTAACTTTCGTGTTATTCTTTGATTTTACTTCAGGATTTATATTTCGATTATTTTTCTTACGTGGTATTAAGGGATTATATCGTCTAACTTGTTTCTCTTGTATTTCTACACTGCTTTTTGCTCTCCCGGGTGGTCTACCTTTTCTTACTGATACTACTGGATTACGAACTTGTACGTAGTTTGCTGAATCAGTATTTTCTGATATTACCGGATTAGTGCTTATTGATACTACCAGATAAGTGTCTACTGATACCACCGGATAAGTTCTTACTGATACTACCGGATTAGTGCTTACTAATGCTACCGGATTAGTTACAGGATTAGTGCTTACGGATGCTACAGGATTAGTGCTTACGGATGCTACTTGATTAGCACTTACTAATGTTATCAGATTAGTGCTTGCTGATGCTTCCGAGCTATTAACTTGTACATAATTTGCTGAATTATTGCTTGTAGATGTTATTGAATTATCAATTTGTATATATTTTGCCGAATTAGTGCTTACTGATGCTACTTGTATATAGTTTGCTGAATTAATATTATTATTTAATGTTTGCTGTTTTGTTGATAAAAAATTCTGAAACATTCCAATTAATTCTTCATATAAATTAGTTGAAATTGCAACATTGATAACTTTTCGTATCATTCCATATGCACGACCATATTTTACTCGATTACTAGTAATTTCTTGAAGAATTAGAGCATAAAGTTCACCACCACGAATTTGTCTAATATAATTGAAATCAGAAGCAGATATAGAGCCACCATTGTCTTTTGAAGCAAAATCATTATGGAGAGTAATAGCAGGATACTGTAATGTATTAAATTCAATTTTGCTATCTTTGTACCATCTACTAGCTATTAGTCCAATATGCCATTTGGCTTGAGATGATGATCGTAAAATTTTATAAAAATGTCGACAAGGATATCCATGCGTAATAAGTAAGTTACATATACATCTATGTGATCCATCAGCTAATAATACTATAAATTGCTTTTTTGTACTACATGAAATTATGGTTTGCCAAAGTTCAATAATATCTGTCTGCTAAATAGTACTCAAAATATCAAAAAGAAAGCTTTTTTGAGCATCATAATTATTTTCTCGTATATCTTCATCATAATCATCATTAAACTATGTATAAAGTATTATTAGCGATATTTTAGATAAATACTAAAATTATATTAAATTATAGTATTACCTCAGTTAGGGCAGTGTCATTAATCACCTGATTATTTTTTATTAGAGGCCTACCCCCTCCCTCTTCATTAATATATAAATAGTCAGGTTCTTATATATAATTTTAACTTTTTTTACCCCCCTCCCCCCCTAAAAAATCACCTGATTTTTGTTGCTCCCCTTATTGTATTAATATTTTGTAAATTAATTCTTATTGCGTCATAGAAAAAACATTTTTGCATTTGCTTTGTTATTAATGTAACCATAGAAGGTAGTAAAAATTCTCAAATAGTTACATCAATAGACTGAAAGTATGTTTGTGATATAGTTGATAAACCAACCATAGGAATTTCTTGCTGATATTCGGCCATTTGAACATATTGCGCTTCATTATTAAGAAGTTGTTGTATTTCTTCAACAAGAGTTAATAAAGAGGATTGAGAATTGACACAATCATGATTTTTTTGTTTAAACTTTCTATACGTTGTGTACTGTTTGCACCTGCAGTAAATTGAGTTTGAATATAGCATGCTGCCCATTTGCATTTGAAGGGATCAAGTTGTCGATTTAAGTAGCTAACAGCTATTGGATATTTTAATTTTAGTTCTGCCCATCGATTTTCAAATGTTTGTGATACTAATGTATTACAACACATATAAAAATCTTTTTTAAAATTATAAAATTCGTCTTTTGTAAGTTTTGATTGCAAATTTTTTTTTAAGTTGAGATATATGTGAAATAGACACAAACAATGAAGTGAGCTTGAAAATTCTGAAGTTATTGCATTTTGTAATGCAAAATCTGAATCAGTAAATACTACTCTTGGATGTAAATGATCGGTAGCCTTGTTTATCATTTGTAAAGCCCATATAAATGCCTCTTCAGTTTCATCTTCTAATAGGGCTGTTGCAACAAGCCTTGTACAGTTAGCATTATCTATAGCAGCAAAAAAACATGCTACCATATTATACCGATTTTATGAGATGTAGTATCTACAAAAATTATATCATGATATCTTGTCCATAATTGTAATTGTTTAGGTGAAATCCAAATTATATTACACAACCGCCTATCTGGTCCATCAAACTTAGCTTCAACAAACCAAAGAGAATTTTCACATTTCTTATTATATAGAAATCTAAGCAAATCTGAAGCATCATGTTCTACTCCTACTTGAAGTTTTTTCTTCGAAATTTGAATTGCATTATACAAATTTTTCATATGAATCTTTTTATTAGAAAATTTTCCTTGAAGTAGTCTTGCAATATTTCTTGCACTAGTAGTTCCATGCATTATACAAAAATCTACAAATTGTATCATTTTATTATCTAACTTTCAATATTGTGATAACGTAATAGATGGAGATGGTGCTAACGAATAATTATGGCAATCAACGACTGTAGTAAATATAATCTTTGTTGCAGATTTAGCCAAATTCCTATTTACATGCTATTTGCAACCCGTAGCTTTTGCCAAACAATTACGTTGCTGCTGAGGATCTAACTTTTTTTTAGGTTCATAATTTCCAGCATAATAGCATTCCCATCCAATATGTTTTGTAGTTTTAATTCCATTTTCTATAGGAGCATTTATTCATCGTCTACATATACCAAATCCTTTTTGTAAACCATATTGTTTTAAAAAACTTTCTGCATCATTCCAAGTATCAAATGATTGTCCAACAAACAACTTAGCAGCAGATTCAATAAATTCAAATTCTTCACTTGAAAGATCATTATCACTATCAAAGTCATCAAGCAGTCTATTAGTTTCAAAGTATGAAGAGGTTTCACTTTGATATTATTCATCTAAAAGTTGTGTATTATCTAGATTATTATAGCTATCAAAGTTATCAAGCAATTTGCTTGTTTCAAAGTGTGAAGAGATTTCAAAGTGTGAAGAGGTTTCAAAGTGTGAAGAGGTTTCAAAGTGTGAAGAGATTTACTTAAATTTTCTTCAAATAAAAGTTGTGTATTGCTCATTATTATTAGGTTAGAGCAGTGTCATTAATCACCTGATTATTTTTTATCTGAGGCCTATCCCCCCTCCCTCTTCCTTAATATATAAATAGTCAGGTTCTTATATATAATTTTAACTTTTTTTACCCCCTCCTCCCCTAAAAAATCACCTGATTTTTGTTACTCCCCTTATTATTAATATCAAAATTACTAAGTGTAAGTTTACAAACATTGCGTTAAAAGGTCAATCATAAAAAAATTATATGTACTACAATAACTTCGTGATTGGAGTTCCCAAAAGCTCTTGTGTAACAATTAAAATTTTGATTTTTGCTTATCGTTATATCGAAATAAAGCCAATTTTCTCATTGTTATATAATCATCTCACAAACATGTTAAATACTATATCTGATATAAATCAAAACCATATATGGTATAATATAAAAATTTAATACGCTATATAAAAGATTTTTGTATAACCTAGTTGATCTCGATACATACCGGTATACTGATACATTATAATAAATAAAATAGATGTAATTTATCACAATAATTAATATTAACATATTTATTATTTTAATAAATCGCAATAATTCATATGGTGTTGTCCAAGTGATTGAGTTCATCTTACAAGAGCTGTATTCTTTTGATGAAGCTTTTTATTTTTTTCCAATAATACATTTGATTCCTTTAAGGATTGATAACTGACTTGACGTTTATAAAGAGTTTGCATAAGGTAATTATACATTTTTCTTTGCAAATATGGTGAAATTATGTCTCCCAGATTTGGACCTTTCGGATACTTCATTATTGAGATAAGATTGGTCGCTGGTAATATATCTTTTTCAGGTAATTTGTGTATCATTAAAGTTAATCGATTACGTTCTATGGATACTTCGTTGGTGGCTGCTTTATTGGTGGATACTTCATTGGTTGCTTCATTGGTGGATACTTCGTTAGTGGATGCAGATTGTTCTTGTAATAATAGATTCTTTTGATGTTTTTCAAGACAAATTTTATTGGCATTTTTTAATTGAAATTGGCGCTTGTGTGACTTGTAAATACCCATAGTTCTTTGAAATAGAAGTTTCAAAGATTATTTTAGATGTACAGCCCTTAAAACCGGTTCTGATAAACCCAAATTGTGCACAAATCAAGGTTAAGTTCCAAAGAACAAAGTTACGAAGCCAAATTTATACTTTCATCGAAAAAAAAAACTGCTACTTAAAATTTTTTTAAACGAACGAAGAAATGATTTGCACATAAAAGAGACCAGAAAAAATTTTTTTACCATAGATAATATAAAAATAAATCTCGTAACTTTGTAAATATTGTAAGAACGAACCAATTGGTAATTAAAATTTTTTGGTAAAAGAATAAATGCAACCCGTGCATCTAAAAAAGTGAGACAAAGTTTTTATATATATATCATATTTAACTATATTTAATAACTGACCACTAAAAAAATCACTGACTATTTAAAATATTAAGTAACCACATATAGTTTTGATTTAACATAGTATATCGAGCACCCCAATGTCCTATGTGTGCAATGGATGTTTTTTGTATATATTATTCGATCACTTTAACTCAATTTTCGATCACTCTATATTTAAAATACTCATTTTTTGGTTATTTTTTAGCAGCTTTATTTTTGAAAAGCTAAGTATTTATTAATTCACAGTTAATAATAAAACAGTTACATTTATGAAATCTAATTTTCAAATTTATTTCTAGGACATAACTTTGTGAGAGGAAGTTGAATAATGATATTATACCAATGACAGTATTAATAAGAGCAAAACTCAAATGGCAATAGAATACCTCAAGCGACATTACAAGTGAAAAGCAACACCACAAGTGAAAGCACAAACGATGAACCAATAAACAACAATAAACACTAAAATGCATGATACTAAATGACGACGAACACCAATATGTGATAACACAGGAGACAGTACAGTGAAAAGAAAACCCAGGTAGTGAAAAATAAATGATAGGTCAGGGACGATGATAATAATGTTTTTACACTCACTAAATTAACATGAATAGAGCAGGGTTAAATTAAAACAATTATTTGCCAGTAAATAGTATAAATTTGAATAGCTTATCTTAAATTCATCGATTAATAAATGCTCTTTATGCTCAATAACTAAATTAAAACGATAATAAATATCTTTGGGCATGATTAGCAATTAATAATATCCTTACACTCACTAAATTAATGATATGAATAGTAGAATTAAGTTAGAAAATTATTTGACAATAAATATTTATTATCTTGAATAGCTTATCTTAAATGCGCTCAACAACTAAATTGATGATGAAAATGTAATATTAAATACTCAGACTTGAGTAACAATTAATAATGTTTTAACTTACTAAATTGACATAAATAAAGCAGAGTTAATTAGAAAAATGATTTGACGATAAATTTTTAAGATTTTGAATAACCTACTCTAAGTGTATCGATTAATATATTATCTGTACCTGCAAATGTTTTATAATAAAAGATGTTTATTTTATCATTTTGATACTTATTACAATAACAACAGGAATTGACATACTTTTAGGTTGTTCTCAAGCATCTCGCTCTATGACTAATAAAATGATCTGATTGGTTAAAAAATGGATTATGTTTAATCATTTCGATCAAAAAAACCTGGAGCTAGCAACCATCTTTTTTTTTCATAGAGTTACTCTGATTGGCTAAAATTCAAAACCCGCATTTTGCACAATGAACTTCCAGCAAAATCATTATAAAGATCATTTCAATTAAATTAGATTGATCGAAATGATTGAGCAGCACCTCGATCACTAGCAAATTTCATTGAGGGAGCTGCTTGAGAACAACCTTAATAATCAATAAATTAGTTATTAAAGATATTACTTACTTGTTTATTACAGTATTAAGATTAGTTATGTTAAGCTATAAAAGAAAGGCCTTCAGTTGTCAATGAACAAAACAGAATAATATATTTATAGTTATTAGAAAAGTATATAAGTTAAATAAGCAAAAAATATTAAATACAGTATAGTAATAATAAAAACAATAATTTTACGTACAGTATAACAAGGTAAAGTGTCGTGAAATCTTGTGAGTCTTGTGTGGTCAATTATAAATATGCACTGTATATATATTGTAAGTAGAAACAGAATTTAAGTGGATTCAGAATTTCCTAAAGTATAGGCATGCATATGATAAAATCAACCTCAAATACTGGTTTTATATAATAATTCCGAATCCACTCAGAGGAGATGATTTTCTTGGATTTGCATCAATAAATAAAAATTTCTTCACGGGTTTTAAGATAGTTTTCTTAATTAAGATTTGGGTTACTTTTATATTCATGTTGATATTTAGCAAAATCATAGTATATACGTACAAGTTAAAGGGAAAAATGGTTGGTAAACGTTTATTAATATTAAGGTAGTGTTATTATTTTAATGATATAGCCTTTTCAGAACAATAAAAATACCGGAAAATCAATCAAATTTAGTAGTCTTTAATTTTAGCGATATCAAAACATCTGGACGGACGGTAAAAAATCTGAAAGTAAAAACAGAATCCATGTTAATAATTTTTGATAACAAATTAGCTCAAATTATATAAATTTACCAAGTCTGTTAAGTATTTCATTTCATATCTGAGTTCTACCACTATTCTATCGGAGCTCTACCAGGGCACTATAAATTGAAAAGCAAGAGGACGAGAATAGTCTATATAAAATGCGATCAATTTCGTGATACAAGAAGTAATCAAAGTAAGATCAAAAATGAAATTTGGAAATTTTGCATTTCACATTTATGATCGAGTTTTTTTACGTAGTTAAAAAATTTTACAAATATCTTAAATTTAATTGGCTAATGCAGGGCTGTGAATTTCACAGGCTGTGAATCGAAGTAAATCTCTTATTAAATATACATTTCTTTATTATATATTACGTATTATTTTTACATTATTACAAATATTTTAAACTAATTTCGCAATTCGTCGCATCTAATTCTATTGCTATATACAAAAAACTAGCCCTACACACTTATTTTCGCTCACCCCACAGTTAGCTATTATCTTCGCTTCTTTGTTTTCTATCGTTCTTGAAAGTGTCAGAAGTCGTAGTTTGTATGCACAAGGTTTCGAGTATTGTTTGATTATCTCGCAAAGTGCCGAAATAAAATAAATTAATAAAAAAATTTTAAAAATAAAACAAAAACAAAAAACACGAAACGAAAAAATAAATGAAGCGAAACCTTGCAAAAACTTGCAAAAACTTGCACTCATTTCTCTAAAAAAGCGTTCTTGAAAATTTAGAAATTGCTGGAAGTGTGTTCTTGAAAGTGTCGGAAGTCTTAGTTGGTATGCGCAATGTTTCGAAAAGTTTTGTTTTTCTCGCAAAGTGCCGAAATAAAATAATTTAATAAAAAAATTTTAAAAATAAACCAAAAAACAAAAACAAAAAACACAAAACGAAAAAATAAATGTGAAAACTTGTGAAAACTTGCGACCATTTCTCTAAAGAAGTGTTTTAGAAATTGCTAGAAGTGTGTTCTTGAAAGTGTCAAAAGTCTTAGTTGGTATGCGCAATGTTTTGAAAAGTTGTTTGTTCTTCTCACAAAGTGCCGAAATAAAAAATAAATTAATAAAAAAAATTTTAAAAATAAACCAAAAAAACAAAAACAAAACCACGAAATGAAAAAATAAATGAAGCGAAACATTTTCATTTCTCCGAAGTAAGAGTTCGCGTTCTTGCAAATTCAGAAATTGCGAAAGAAGTCGCGAAGTGCCGAAAAAGTCTGGATTGGTTTTCTTGCAAAGCACCAGGAAGTAAGGGTTCTTTTCTTGCAAAGTGCCGGAATAAATAAATTAATAAAACAAATTAAAAAAAACAAAAAACAAAATACAAAAACAAATTATGTCAAACGAAAAAATAAATAAAGTCCTTTATTTCTTTAAAGAAGCGTTCTTGGAAATTTAGAAATTGCCGGAGACGTTCTTGCAAAGTGTCAGAAGTTTGGGTTGGCTTGCGCATAGTTTCGAAACGTTGTTTGTTTTCTTGAAAAGGTGTTCTTGTAAAGTGCCGAAATAAAAATAAAATTAAAAAAAAATTAAAAAATAAATAAATAAATAAATAAAATGAAAAAAACAAATGAAAACAAAAAAAACGAAACGAACGAAACGAACGAAATGAAAATAAAAAATGAAATGAAAACAAAAAAGCGAAAAAAAACCAAAATAGAAGATCTAATTTATAAACAAAAGATCTATTCTGATCTAGTAGTACAGAATTTGAACATCATCGAACTATTTCGAAAAATCAATTAATAAATATTACGAAATAGTGATAATTTAAAACAATAACAATTAAAATAATTTTTATTTATTTAATTTATTTCGATTTATTTCGCATTTGCGAAATTTACTAAATTTATATAACAAAATAACAAATTATAACAAGAAAAAACCCTAC